>PISX010018339.1:0-40922 GCA_004024625.1 Mellivora capensis
TTTGTAAGGCTCCTGTGAGATTTGTTTCTTTGGTATTGTAGTGAAATTGTTAAAGAAGTAAAGATATTGAAAAAACAAAGTGATTCACAGCTTAGTAGAAATACTGAGCCTCCTAAAACATCACAGAGAGAAAGAGTGCAGGGTTAAGGGTGATATGACAGATGTTTCATTGCTGGTAATTTTGTTTGATGATGAAATGTCTTCTTTTCATTTCGTGAGTGATACCTTCATCTGCCAAACCGCCGATTCGTAAAAAATGGCAGCATTCCAATACTATCCTCCAAAAATTGCAATCACTTTTTCCATGAGGAAGCCTTCTCTTAAAATCTGGAACTCATATTCAAGTAGCAGTCAGTTATGTCTACACAAATGGTAGTCCTCTGATTAAATATGCTGGATACATTGGAATTATGTGTTACTGCCTTTTAGGTTTCATTGGGAAATTCAAGGAGAAGCTGGAACACTTTGTCTCTTTGGCAATTATGTGTTTGGTCTCTCATGACTATGACTAATAATGTGTTCTCAATTTAGAGCATCTTTTTCCAGGAAAATGGTTTAAGAAATATATAGCCAGAATATGTGATTCTTTTTTTGGCTGTTCTTCCCAATGCAGTGTTTTAGGATTATCACTAGTCTTTGCCTGTGATTCCACAATGTGTTCCTTCAGGCAATTGAACATTATAAAATCTGGACACATTCTTCATACTTAAAAAGGATCTTATCTTGCTTTCATGTGAAAATCTCTTCATTTCTCTTTGGCTTCATTAGTCTTTGAAATTAGTATCCAGTCCTTAAATATAGCAGGGCTTGGTTTCTGTTCTGCCAATTACCATGTTCCAAATCTCTTCTACACTCCTCATACATTATTAAAGTACACCCCCAGATCTACCTTCAAATAACCACTGTCTACTTTTTCTTAATTTAATTTTTTTACTTTTAAAAATTTCTACTATACTCTCTTTGCTGCATTTTGGGGTATATTTGTGGTATGTCTTTAAACCTTTTTTTTTTAAATGTTCAATTAACCACTATATAGTACATCATTAGTTTTTGATGTAGTGGTCAATGATTCATTAGTTGCATATAATACCCAGTGCTCATCACAACATGTACCCTCCTCAATACCCATCACCCAGCTACCCTATCCCCTCACTTCTCTCCCCTCTGAAACCCTCAGTTTGTTTCCTGGAATCCATAGTCTTTCATGGTTCATCTCCCTTTCTGATTTCTCCCCCTTCAGTTTTCCCTCCCTTCCCCTAAGGCCCTCTGTGCTATTCCTTATGTTCCACATATGAGTGAAACCATATGATAATTGTCTTTCTCTGCTTGACTTATTTCACTTAGCGTAATCCCCTCCAGTTCCATCCATGTTGAAGCAAATGGCGGGTATTCATCCTTTCTGATGGCTGAATAATATTCCATTGTGTATACCTCCTTTTAAAATCTTCTTCTATATTTCCTGTTTGTAGAATAAAAGTTAAGTCTTTATTTATCTTCAGACGTTGATTTCTTCTGATCTTGAAAGGCCGAGCTCATGTATAATTTCTATGGTCTTATCTTTAACTATTCCAGTCGTAAGTGGTTAAATTCTTTTCACTAAATGTATTTTGAACACATACTATATATGAGGCATTAGACTAGGCTCTGATAGAAGGTTTCATGGAGGAGATGTCATTTAGATTTCATGGAGGACATGTCATTTAGGAGATGCCTTCAAGGATGGGTAGAATATGACAAGTATATTTTTTTTGAAAAGCTTTTTGGATGGAGGTAACAGAGCAAAGTTACCCTTGAGAAAGTCTATAGCCTGTTATGTTAAAATAGTCAATAAATCAGACAGGTAAGGATTTTTAAAGAGGAAAAATGCTGGGATGGTAGGTTTAGGCTAGGTCATGGAGAGTGATACACACACACACACACACACACACATGCATATATATATAATTTTTAAAGCAATCTCAAACTTACAGATTTATAAAAAATTGCAAATTTAGGACCAAGAACTTTTATTTTCTTTAACCATTTGAGACTAAACTTGTTCATCTGATGTCTCATTGCCTTGCACACTTTAGTATGTATTTCATATAAACAGACATTATCCTACATAGCCACCCAATATCCAAATGTGAAATAACCATTCAAATATGAAAATGAACACAATTATATATCTCATCCTAATACCTCATCCAGGTTTCTCCAGGTTTTTTCCTGTAATATTCTCTAAAGCACAAGAACCCTGTTTAAAATCATATATATATATATATTTTTTTTTTTTTTCTGAGTATTTCAAAGGCCCACAGAGTCCCTTTAGAGGTCTGTGTGCAGTCCTTCAGGAAAGATGTATTTAGCTTGGCCCTGAGAAACTTACTTTGGTCTCAAACCAATCCAGCATTGTGTTCCTAGTGTATCACATTTCCTCTGTAAAATCAATTTCTTTTTCTTATAGGAATTCTTTCCTGAAGATTTTTATAGGAGACCATGTAGTTTTGACTAGGTAACAAAGCGAGGACACCTCTGAGTGGTATCACTGCTCCAAAGCCAGGTGATGAAACCTTTCTCCGGAGGCTGTGCTGGTGGGCTCTTGGTCAGCTCCACTGTCCCTCCAGATGAGTCCATGTGTCTGAACCTCCATGCTGGCAACACAGACAATTCTCCACCCCACATTTAAATCATCTAGACCCAAGGTTTGAAATTTTAAGCCTCCTGGTTTATAATTTCCAATTAGTCAGAATTGTGGAATAAATACACAATTGGGAAATTATGCTAGAGAAAAGACTATAGAAGAATGTTCTTTATTACCCTCACTTCTCCACACCAGAGCTGCCACTGGCCTATGCATGATCTACTCTTGGTTTTGATCTTAATTGTTCCGTCTTTTACCTGCAGGAAGGTGTTTACCTGATGGCCCAGAATAGAGGTGAGCCTCTTCCAGCTGTGGTCTCTACATTCACAATAGAGTCTCAACCAAGCTTGTTAGCAACAAGTCATTCTGTGTCTTCTGGTGGAACTTCAGATCATTCAGATTTCTTTTTCAATTAGGGAAATGTTCTCATCTTTCTAGGAATAAATCTTTACATCAGAAAATGATTTTTATTTCATTTCAAGACAACATTTTGGAAATTAAAATAATACTTGGCATAATTTAAAATTTCAACTCTCTTAAAACATTCGAGGACAAATTGTATCGAGCTAAATAAATCTCAAAGCTGTGTCTCTCTGCTGTAGTCACACTTGGCTATGACAATTCTGTTATTTTTCATGATCTTATATATTTCCTTACTTTCATCTGATTCTAGTGGAAAATGTATGTGGAAGCATCACAGATTTCACAGTAGAATTTCATTAGATTCTGTGGCTGTCACTTTTCAATGCCTCATTAGGGAAGAGGTGGCTTTTTGAAGCTGGCTGCCAAGCGTCCTGCTGATTTTATTCCCTGCTGGCATGGTTGGATCTTGACAAGGGCAGGAAGGAAAAGAAAGGCAAGCTGTCTGTGACCCAGAGGCCTGTGACTTTTTGGGAAAAATGTTCCTAATGGGACCTTCCTGACTGAACTCCAAAATTTGTATGCATGTTAAAATAACATTGGGTTTACCTTTCAAAGCAGATCATTATTTTTGAAATACAGATGTGAAACATCAGCTTTTGTATATGTTTACAACATGTATAAAGACTAATACAGAAAAGAATGAGAATATTTCCATTTTATCTATCTTGTAAGGAGAAGAGGTGCTTAATTGGGATTCTCAACAAGAAATTTAAGGAGCAGAATTTCCCATGTAGTTATTCAATCTCTTCTTTTGGGGTGATGCTCTTCCATTATCACAAACAAGGGTTCCCACCCTTTGGCATTTGCTAGTAGAATATTTGGTAATAGCAACAGTAAAATATGTTTCTTGTTTTACTTTGTTGAAAGGAAATGCATCACCTATTGTACTAGTTCTGGATGAACCTTACAGTTTTACAGGGAATTCCTGATAAGAGTATTAACAACAAATTCCATGGTTACTTAATAGTGACCTTAAGGTTTGATGCATACCAGATGTTTCCATTAAAGTATTTGACTTCTTTATTTTTTTCAGTTACACTAAAAAAGGTAAGTTATACCTTAAATAGAGAAAAACCCACTAAAGCAGACATTGTTATTACTGGAGTTCTAGTTCAACCACTGAATTCTTTTCCTTCATATCACTAAACAGAGCAAAAGTATGAGATACCTTAGATAGCTTACAACATGGGTTCTAACCCATCAAAGGATCACCATGTAGTTTATAAATGGAATCGCTGAGAGATGAATGAGTAGTTCCTCTATGAATGTTTTGATGTATCTATGATTAAACATTTAAGTGTAGCAGGTTAAACCATCTTGAAGTCAGAGTTCCCTCTGCTGCCTAGTGAAGATAATAGTAACTGGTATGTCTGCTTCTGTGATTTGTACTGATGATCATATGAGAAATATTTATACAATTAACTCATAAATGATGAAGCATTATAAATAGGTGCATGATTCTTATTATTAGTATTTAGATTTATAATGACTTAAATTCTTTTTTCTGTAAAAAATTAGAAACTACAAAACTAATAATTTGTTACCTGTGAATGGAATTAGTCATAAATTTGCTACAGTCCTTCCTTTTCCTGCTTATGGTCCATCAGGGATGACCACCGGTAAGAATGAGCTGCGGTAGGTGCTGAGATGTGAAGCATATGGGTATTGGGACAACAGGCAGCTGAGGAGGAGGTCGCTCTTCACCTTCTACATAGCAATTTAAACTGGTTGTTAAGAAAATATGTGGGACATCAAACTTACTCTTTCAAAAGCCATTTTTTATTCAAGAGAAAGCCTGTGTACTTTATATTATCCCATTTCCCTTTACTTTCTTCATTTTGAAGAAAATCTGTCAAAGGAATTTTAAGTAACCTAGATTTTGAAATTTCCTTTTAAACCTTTAAACTTTCTTCATAGCTTTCTTAACAACTACTTTTAAGACTTTTCTATTTTAAAGCTATTCAGTGAGAAGGATACCTTAAAAAAAATCAACTTTGGAAGCTAGGAACATGTATCTCTTGTATGGGAGGGAAAAGTTTCCCTTGATCCTCTAAGGGTCTCTGGCTGAGTCTGTAAAATAAACTGACAAAGACATATTTGCAGGAGAAAAGTATATATGTTGACTTCATGTAAGTTTCATATACCACGGAAGCCTTCATAAGGAAGTACAGGCCCAAAGAAACAGTTGAACGTGAGTATTTTTATGCTAGGTTTGGTGAAGAGTGGACAGTCCTGTAGAAATATGACAGGTCAAAGAGTATTAGGTAAGTGTAGCAAATTGGGGGAAATTTAGCAGGGCGTTTGCTCAGATTTGCCTTGGTGTCCCTTTGTCTCCTGAGATAAGAATGTTCCTTTCCTCCAGGTATGGGGGGCTACCTCACATGAGGGTTTTATGACCTGTTTCTGAGGAGAAGGGCAGGGGAGATGGTCAGAGTGACCTCCTTTCTGCTATTTTCTTACAATTCTTCCGCTTAAAATAGTCAGTATTCCAAGGTGCTCTATTTTGGGGTAGCTTGTGCTAAACCTCATCACTATGAGTAGAAGCAAAGAATTCAAGGCTGAAAATATACCTCCTGACTTAGTCTTTAAGAAAATCAATTCCATTCCTATTGATTTTACTTCTGTCTTTGGAGCATTTATCAGTTTTCTGCTGGCTACTGGAGGAGGGAGGGGATGGGAAGCATGCAGAAAATATACAGCATGCTATGGGCCCCAAGGGCCTTAGTTTTAGTATTTATAGAGATGGATATTAGGGTTGTAAAACAAAGGACCATAGAAAGTATGTAATGATATATTTAACTGAATATAACCAAGTGCTAATTCAACCAAGTGCTTACAGGCAATTAATGTTGCAACAGTTATCTGTACAGATTCATTTTGATTGAAATTATAAAATAATTAAATTTTATTTTTGCTATCTTTCCCTTCTATCAATATTTTGCATACTTACTTTTCCTGTTCCTTCCCTACTCCTAAATTTTACTTAGATCTTTTAGTGATCAGAATGAGCCAGGCTAAAGTTCCAGTTTGATGGCCAACATTTTGCTCTTGTTTCCTCTTCCTCCTGATGCTCCTTTTTTGTCAAAGAGTCTTTGTTGGTTTTTTTTTTTTTCAATTTTATAATTACAAATTCGGAGTATAGGAAACTGAAACTTTAACACATTTAAGTTAATTCAAAGATTTTAGTAAAGTGATAGTTCTGGATATTTCCAAAAACCACTCAGTGAACTATGAAAATGCTACTGCTGAGATTTTGTTTTCATTGAACCTTGATAAAAGTTGTTTACATTGTATTGTTGAATAAAATTGTCCCACTGTGCATTAAAGGCAAAGTGGTATGGGCAAAATTTCAGGTGTGTAATTCCAGTTTTTAAATTAGACAAGAAAAAAAAATACCCCTCTGCATTTGTAATGAACGTATATCATTATACTCCATGTTCCATTTCCTTCCTCTTTTATCCAGGTACCTCCAGAGAATTCTTCAGATCCTTGCTTTTCCATTTTTCCTACTATAAAACAACATGCTCTGTTTTTGAAGAGACTTTGTAGGATAATTTTAAACCTATTTTTTTTCCAGTGGGACAGTGAATGCATTTGTGCTTTCTCTATTCAGTTTATCTCTTGTTTACAGGTTTATGGGAAATGAGATTATCACCATTTTCAAGCTTCTCTGCATTGTAGTTTCCTTGACGACCAGTAGAAATCCTTTACTGACTTAGTAATGGTGAACGGAAAGGTTGAACTGGACTAAAAGTTGGGAGAAACAAGTAGTTTCTAGGTCATTCCTGAATTTATTCATTAGGTAGTAAAATGGCTAGACTCTAAATTTTAATATGTTTGTATATGATATACAAACATATATGTATATGTATATGTATATGTATATGTATATGTATATGATATCCATCTCAGTGTGAAAAACTGCTTTCTTGGATTGTTATGCATTATTCAAAGTTCCCTTTTTAATTAATTTACATGATATAATTTTCTAAATGGTAACAATCATGTAACGGTTTTATAGGATAGTAAAAGAGATAGTCTTCCCTCCTCCACTTATTTATGTCATTATTTACTTGGGAAGAAAACATAATGAACTTTCTGCACTCAGGATTTATCATTCTATAAAGACTTTCCAAAAAATACATCCTCTAATTTTGGGAAGAGTGTTTTTCATATCACAGAATCAGAATCTTGGTAGGTACTTTCCTGTTTTCAAATTTTACCAAACAGTTGACTGAATCAAGTCATAAATGCAGTAATTGCAAACTCTGTAAAACTCATAATGCCTTGACCACTAATTATTTCATGTATAATGTATGTCTTGGGTTTTCTACCATGTTTAAAATTCTGTATTTGTTTCATTGTGCTGTTGAAACAGTAATTATTAGGTGCTACACAATCTTATTGATTAACATGAGGTGAATCCAACTAGCATAAAAATGACAAAAAATCATTATGTTTTAGTAATTTTATAGAAATAATAACACTAATTTCCAAGCTCCGTAAGGGAAGGGAGCATATCTGCCTTACTCACATTTGTTCTCAAAGGGTTTTTGGTACAGTGCTTGGCGTATGAGAAGGGTTGAGAAATTTTTTTCTGAGTGAATGAATGGAAGGATTTTTATTCAAAACATTATAACTAGATTTCTATATGTTCTAAAACTGGACTGAAATAGAGCCAGATACCATGAAAACACACGTATTTTCCATCAGGAAAAAAAAAAATACTACAAAGGTATTTAGAATACAAAGGGTTCTGTCTAAAGGACTGTTAATTATTGTAACCTGGTAAAGATTGTGTTAACTGTCCAAAATTAAAGGAATGAATTACTTGTTTTAAACTAATGTCTATGAAATAATTAAATATAATATTTCACTGGCTGCCATCACTGTTTTTGCATATTATTTTCTTAGGAAATACTGAGTCTGTGCACAAAAACATATGTACAGGTCTTAATAGCATTTGGTTAGAAACATCAGGGTGTTGTTTTAGATTTGTTTTGTCATAAGATTTAATCAGCCCTAATCTCTTCCTTTTATTATTTTTGAGTAAAGAATTTAGAAATTAATGAAAATAGATTTGTATTTGAACTACAAGAGCAATATTGGGAAAATTTTATGGGAAAAATACCATTAAATTTAGCTAAAGAACTTAGCTTTCCGGGGCACTTTACACTGCCTTTTAAATGAATGACCCATTGAGATTTAATTTATACCAGCTCTGCTGTGCTGTAACAAGCAGCCATTATGTCTCTAAAGCATGAAGTTAATGAAATAATGCCCATTTGAAGTTGGTTATTAGGTGCACAGAGATATTTTTTTCTTGTTTAAAGCTAATTAACATGAGAGACAACTTGACCATTTTAAATGAAATGCGTGAGAAATGAGAGTGATATATCCACAATGAGGCAGACAATGGAAATTTAGCTATCAAAGAAAAGTGGAAACATACAAACACTTCAAATTATGCTAGCTTTGAGAAAAGAAACATCTTTTCAGGGAATTTTTAAACCAAGTAGTGTCAGCTAAAATGATCCATTCTTTTACCAAAGTTTAGCCTCATTCTCTGTTAATATTATGTATGTGACACATGATATTATATCATTAGTCTGGAAGACTGGCAAGAAATCCACTGAAGATAAGGGAGCACATAAATGGAAATAATGTTTAGATGTATAAGAACACTTCTCAATGTAGTCTATTATGTCTGGGTCTTAGAAGAGGTCTTAAAGTGTCCTTGGAAATGGTGAGCTTGAGAAACAGTCACAAAAAATTTTATTTTTATGTGTCCTTTAGTATGGGGCGGAGAGAGTCTTCCTAATAAAAAGTTCAGAGCAAAGTTTTCTCAGCCTCTGAATTCTGGAGCATCTCAGTTTTCACTCAGAGTTGGAGTTAGGAGACTGTTCAAAATGTTTCAAGTTCTTCCATAGAACGAAGCTGAAAGCAAAGGTGAAAATTCCTTTGGGATGTCCAGAACGTTGTGACCTCCTATAGTAGTGGACAAAAAAGTCACTGGGACCAGTGTTTAGAATCAGATTTCTGGGCCCCACCCCAGTTGGTAGGTCTGGTCCAGGAGTCGATACCCCAGGTGGTTCGAATGCAGATGGTCTTCACCCTCCTTCTTAAGAAACACTGGCCTAGAAGCAAGACTAACGAGGTTAGAGTAACTTGGACACTATCCAACACTCATCAAAACTTACAAAATTTGTGTTGGAAATAAAGCTCTCCTCTAAATTCTGTTGCTTCCTCTCCAAGCAAAAGAGTAAAGAAAAGGCAGTGATGGAAGAGAAGGAGAAACAGAAGCAGTTAATGAGACAGCAGGACATCGCCTGGAACTAAAGCACCCAACCGGTTAGAGAGAAAGAGCCTCACACACTACAAATGAACAGAAAAAATAATGGTACTGCAGGTGGATTAGGGATCTAACAATAAATACTAGGTGAGTACTTGGGCCAAAATCTTTGAAGCTTTTATCCTGCTGTGTAATGGTTTGATACAGCTTGGAGGAAATTTACCCTTGAAAACACTTAAATGATACTAATCTTTTGTTTGTGTGTTTGTATTAGAAAAAGGAAGATGGGGCTCCTGGTGGCTCAGTCAGTTAAGCATCTGCCTTTGGCTTGGGTCCTGATTCCAGGGTTCCAGGATTAAGCCCTGCCTCAGGCTCCCTACTCGGCAGGGAGTCTGCTTGTCCCTCTCTCTCTGTCCCTCCTTCTTGCTCATGCTCTGTCTCTTGCTCTTTCTCGCTCTCTCTCAAATAAATAAATAAAATCTTAAAAACAAAAAGAAAAAAGAAAAAGGAAGAAAGTTGGTAGAGGAAGCCATCCTGAATTGTCACAAGAAGTGGAACCACTTTAACTTACTTGCATACAAGAATCATAATATGTTCTTGACATTTTCCCTCTAAACTACACCTAATTCACAAATTTTTTTTAAACTCCCTGTATATCATGTATCAAATATGTGCTTTGGGATAGTTTCATCCTACATGCTTCTAAATGCTGACTTGTCTTTTATTTTTTCAATATAGTTTTTTATTTTGAAATAGTTTTAGATTCTCAGAGAAGTTGCAAAGATAGCCCGAGAGTTGGATTAGAGTTCACCTCTCACTCGGTTTCTCCTACTATTAACTTCTTACACAACTGTGGCATGTTTGTCACTACTAAAAACACAGATGCATTACGATTTATTGAACTGCAGGATTTCACTGGTTTCTCTACCAGTGTCTTTTTCTGGTCCAGGACCTAA
The DNA here is from genome assembly GCA_004024625.1 of Mellivora capensis. Classification (NCBI taxonomy): domain Eukaryota; kingdom Metazoa; phylum Chordata; class Mammalia; order Carnivora; family Mustelidae; genus Mellivora; species Mellivora capensis. The sequence goes on from PISX010018339.1 coordinate 10,295, forward strand.
TTCAAAATACCATATAGTGTTTTGTTTTCATGTTTCCTTTCATCTTCTCTGGTCTGCCAGTTTTTCAGTCTCTCATTGTTTTTCATAACTTTGATGGTTTTGAGGAGTATTGATTAGATATTTTAGAAAATGTCCCTGAATTCAGGTTTGTCTTATGTTTTTCTCATGACTGGACTAGGGTCATGAGTTTTGGGGGAGAATACTACATGATGAAATGCTCTTCTCATCATATCGTATGAGGGGGTCCATGCTATTAACATGATTTATCACCAGTGATCTTAATGTTGATCAGCTGGTCAAGGTAGTGTTTGAAATGTTTCTCCACTGTAAAGTCATTTCTCCCTTTCCCTTTTCTACTTTTTGGAAGCAAGTCACTAAGTCCACCCCACATTCAAGGAATCGGTGAATTAGACTCCATTTTCTAGAAGGACAAGATCTATATAAATTATGAGAAATTCTTCAGTAAGAGAGATTCATCTCCTTTTCCCCATTTGTTTATATCCATATAGACTGATAGATATTTATTTTATACTTCGGATTATGATCCAACACTACATTAACTTTTTGTTTTATTCAGATTGTTCTAGCTTTGATCATTGTGACCTTTCAGGCTGGCTCCTTTGTTCCTATAACATGCCTTCCTCACCCCTTTCCTTAATACTGCCTTACTTCCTGGCTCCGTAAGATGTCCCAGGTCTACCGTGTACTTGCCTGTCCTATCCGTGATTTCAGTTGGCTTTGACTTTGAACCTCATAAAAACAATGAGTAAATGTATTTAGTTTCCTGTTTATAATACTTTGTGTAATATCATGAATGCTTTTGGGGATACTGATGGCATAGGCCAAGAACAAAGTAGCGTTTTGCTAGGTGCACTACACTGGACAAAATGTAATGAATGCTCTTATCTGGCCTGAGGACACTGTTAGAAAGTGATGAAAGAGATGCTTTCGGATGGACTGCACATTTTCCTTTTCACTTCCTCTCATTATGTAGAAGTAGTTTGGAGAGAACACCGTGGGGAAGGGCGGTGGTTTCGTTACCTACCACACACAAAATCAGGCATGACCTCGTTATTTGTTTTTTTTTCAGCAACCTAAGTTTCCATGGCAAACAACATTGGACCCAGACTCAAAACAGCTGGGAACAATCTTCGGCAAAGAAATAAAGAGAATAATTTATTGCTTTATTCTTCTTTCCCCCTCATCTCCCATTATTACTTGATTAACATGTATTAAAACTTCTGGGACTTCCATTATTCCAGTCAACAAATTCAACTTCTTGATGTTCTTATCTTTCTTGCCCAGTTGTATCCAGAGATTCTTCCTACCTTCTGGCACAGCTGGAAATGAAGTCAGTGGCTGCCTTTGCCTCCTTTGTCACACCTTAACATTTGGGAGATGTACTGCCAAACAAGTAGTGACAGTATATATATATACAGTATAGGTTTGAGCGTCCCTTTAAAACGTACCTTCCAGGCGCCAGTCACTGAGCCACCTCTGAGGACTCAGCAGCCTCCCCTCGGAGCCCCCTGGCTTCCACAAGCTCCTTGCCCTCCACCCAGACCTTGCTCTCGCCTTCCCCTGCCTCCACCTTCTACAAGCATTTTCTACAGAGGAAAAAGGAATCCTAGGTCCGCCATCCAGATGCTCGGCTCTTTCTATCCCTTTGCTGATGCAAATAAGGGTGATCTTCCTGCTGGGACTGAGGATTATATCCATAGAAGAATTCAACAGAGAAACAGTAGGAAGACCTTTACTACTCTTCTCAGGAGTGGCTGGTGATCATGATAGAAAGAAACTAGTGAGGCGTTTAAGGGGAAATTTGCCCCCAGTGGTACTGTAATTGAGCATCCAGAATGTGAAGTGATTCTGCTACAGGGTGACCAGCACGAGAACATACGCTGCTTTCTCCTCAATGTTGGACTCGCTAAGGATGACTAGCTGAGGTTCTTGGGTTTCTAGCACTTTTGGCTCACTCAGCCTATGTGAGGATTTCCTTGCAATGAATAGAATTTCCCTTCAGTCCATTGTCACAAAACCTCCCAGCTTGTATAATGTAACCATTTGGAGTCTGCTTTAACTTGAACTAGTATAACTCCTTGATGAAATAAACTGAAAAGATCCATGCAAAAAATAATTAATTAATTAAACTTAAAATAAAGTAAATAGTACCTTCCTATAATGAATGGTTTTATCTAAGAAAGATAGGGAGGTATTGCTTCCAAAAGGTACTAGGAAAAAACAAGCAAATGAACAAGTGAGGTAAAAATACCTCTGCACAGCGAAGAAAGCCATCAACAGAATAAAATGGTGGAAATTTTATTTCCACTGAATAGTGGAATGGTGGAATGGTGGAAGGAATGGTGGAAAACATTTGCACTGAATGGTGGAAAACATTTGCAAGTCATATATTTGATAAGGGGTCAATTTCCAAAATATATAAAGAACTCGTAGAACTCAGTGGCAAAAAACCCATCCAATTAAAAAATGGACAGAGGAACTGAATAGACATTTTTCCCAAGGAGACCTGTACATGACCAACAGGGACATGAAAAGGTGCTCAACATCACTAATCGTCAAGGAACTAAAAAATCAAAACCGAAATGAGATATCACTTCACACCTGTTAGGATGGCTATCATCAAAAAGAGAAGGGATGACAAGTGTTGGTGAGGACGTGGAGTAAAAGTAATACTTGTGTGCTATTGCTGAGAATGTATATTGGTGCAGCCACTATGGAAAGCAGTATGGAGGTTCCTCAGAAAATTAAAACTAGATCTACCATATGATCCAGCAATCCCACTTTTGGGTATATATTTGAGGGAAATGAAATCACTACCTTGAAGAGATAGCTGCATCCCATGTTTAGTGCAGCAGTATTTACCCATAACATTTGCCAAGACATGGAAACAACTCTCTTTCTCTCTCTCTATATATATACATAAAAACAACTATATATACATATATATACATATGTATGTGTATATATGTGTATACATACACACAATAAAATATTAAATATTTTATAATATTTATATCTATAATTATAAAATATTGTTCAGCCATTAAAAAAAGGAATCCTGTCATTTGTGACATGTGAAGTGACTTTGAGGGCATTAGGCTAAGTGAAATAAGTCAGAGAGAGAAAGATGAATACTAAATATGTGGAATCTAAAAGTAATAAACTCACAGAAAAAGAGAACAGATTGGTAGTTGCCAGAGGTAGAGGAAATGGGTGAAGATGATAAAAAAGTATAAGTTTCCAGTTATAAAACAAATAAGTAAAACAAACAAACAAACAAATAAGTCCTGGGATGTAATGTCCAGCATGAGGACTATAGTGAACAATATTGTATTGTATACTTGAAAGTTGCTAAGAGAGTAGACGTTAAAATCCATTGCAAGAAAAAAAATTATAACTATATGAGGTGATGGATTTTTTTTATATCAATTTTTTTTGAGGTGATGGATTTTAACTAAACTTATCTTGGTAATCATTTCATAATATATACATATATCCCATCATTATGTTGTATACCTTAAACTAATAAAATGTAATTTCAATTGTATCTCAATAAAATTGGAAAAAAAATTCACTGTGACTTTTCCTTAAATTATCGTACAACAAACACCAGATCTTGAAAGAAGCCATTTACACTTGAAAACCCACAATGATTAGTTGGTGTATTCACATGTGTAGAAGGACATATCACTGTCAAAATATTTTCATGAAACTATGGCTTGGGAGCCACCTGACATAGAACTCTTGGAAGACTTATTTAATCTCAACACACAGTACTTGAGATTGCCAGATACTTTCTCTCTAAAGATTTTGTTTTCTTTAATATTCTTTTGGTTATCCTGATTGTGTTTTAGATAAAGGCAACAATTAGGTGGTTGGACTAGATTGCAAGGTCTGTTTCAAATTTTTGGCAAACACAGACATTAGAATCAGATTGTCATTATTATGGCACTAGTAGAAGTGGGTTTTAGTTACAGAAATGGACTATGAATTTTTGATCCCAAATGTCATTGCAGAGATGTGTCAGCAAGGGCACCCGGGTGGCCCAGTCAGTTAAGCATCTGACTCTTGGTTTTGTCTCAGGTCATGATCTTATGTTTCATGATCTCATGGGTCATGATCTCATGGGGTGACCATGAGATCTAGCCCTGCATTGATCCTCTGCTCCCTCTGCGTCTCCCCCAACCCATGTGCAGCTGTACACTCTCTCTTTCCCTCTCTCTCTAAAATAAATACATAAATCTTTTTTAAAAAGGTAAGAAAACAATGTACTGATCATTCCTTTAAACAAGTGATTTTCAAACTTGGTTGTACATTAGAATCAGCTGGGAAACCATGAAAAAATAATGATGACTGAGTTAGAACATCTTCTTAGGTCCAGGCATTGGCATCTTTTAAGGCTTCCTAGGTTATTACAATGTGCATCCAATGTCATAGAACAATAATTGTCAAACTTCAGTAAACATTTAAAATATCTGGGGATGCCTGGGTGACTCAGTCGGTTAAGCCACTGCCTTCAGCTCAGGTCATGATCCCAGGTCCTGGGATCGAGTCCTGCATCAGGCTCTCTGCTCAGCAGGGAGCCTGCTTCTCTTTCCGCCTCTGCCTGCTTGTGTACTCTCTCTCTCCTTCTCTTTCTGACAAATAAATAAATAAATAAAATCTTTAAAAAATAAAATAAAATATCTGGATAATTTTATAACAATGCAGATTCTTGGGACCAACACTAGCACTCATATTTATTGATCAGATGTGGTATCCAGTAACCTACACTTTAAAAAGTAAGCCCTCAAATGCTTTGGTTCTTTGTATAATACTCTAATCTTAACTGCCATAACTGTTTGTGATACAGTTGTGGCAAAAGCCAAGCCCCAGATATCGCCTCTACTGAGAGCTGGACAAAACTCAATGAAATGTTTGCTTTTCTTTCCAAGTTCTGAGGTCTCCTTATTTCATTATGCCTTCCTCATCAGCTAGAGAGCCCATCTTTTAACATTCAGCTTTTTGTTACCTACTCTTGAAATATCCTGGTTCCTGCAAACTCCCTCTTTTTCTGCCCTTGTGTTCCTATGCAATTGTCTGACTGTTTTGTAAACCGTAGTATTCATATCTGTCTTCCAAAAAACACAGAATTCTTTAAGATGACCCACTGTGATTTAATTTCTGTGGTTCTAGTGCATGACTCAATTGCTTATCACGGGGTGCCTCCAAAATTCCAACTCTAATAGACAAAATATTATAAATATAATATACTGTGAAATATTCTATCTCAGTGATAAATGCAATATGCCATGGAAATACAGATATTTTTGTTCATCTGTAAAATTAATGTATTCATACTTTTTTTCCTTCTCCACAATTAGCATGAATAATTCAGAGGAGGCAATATTCTGTCTAGCTGTGAATAAGAAGTTCACATACAGTTGACTCAATTTTCCAAGCTATTGGAGAGGAACAAAAGCAGATAATCCAAAAATCACTTACGTTTGTGTGTGAAATACATTTTGGCATTTCTTTTGGAATAAGTATGGCCAACGCTCTAGACATTCCCAGTATTTCATATAAAAGATTCAAGCCATGTCTGTAAGACCTGATTCTCCAGAAGCCAAAAAAGGGTATAGTTCTTCCACACACTACCCATATGGTCTGCTTTCCAGAGGACTCCTCTGGAAGTAAGAGGAAGTTATTTAATGAAATAAAAAGAAACAAGAAAGGGATTGGCATTTGTGGTGTGCTGTGTGTTTTACTCTTGGACCTCTCCCCCTCAAATGTAGTGGTCTCCTGTTATTTCCACATATACAAGAATATTCTATTTATGTCAGTAAGAGTTAATCAAGCAAAATAGGTTATGACACCCTGAAGATGATGAATACAAGCTAAAAGAATCAAGGGAAATGTCTGGTGATGATAGATTGGATTTATATCCCCCCCCATAAATATTTAACAATTTATATAGAAACATGTTTTTTTTCCCCAGAAAGACTTTTACGTGCTTCTCCAAGTTAGATAATTTAACTTTATTCAAATATATACTTTTAGTTAAAAAAAAAAGGAAATTTACAAAATTCAGATTAGAATTAGTTAACATATTTTCTGTTGGAAGCATTTAAAATATGTTTATGGATATGTAAATGTGGTAGATTTTTTACTCTATTTTTCTCCCTTTATATGGTAGTGATATAGCTCTTAATATTGATAAAGTTTACAAAGCAGTAATTAAAATATCTTCATTAAGTGTTTTAATTGCAGAGCAGTAATTAAAATATCCTCATTAAATCTTTGACTTTTATTATGGCCTTGATCAGTTATGCCTCCAGTATTCACTCTATCCCTTCACCATTGGGGTGAAGCGATGGCGATCTGAGTAGGCAGAAATCAAACAGCAAAATCCTATTCTCTTGGGACACCTGGGTGGCTCAGTCAGTTAAACGTGGGCCATCAGCTCAGGTCATGATCCCAGGGTACTGGAATTGAACCCCACATCGGGCTCCCTGCTGAGCCGGGAGTCTGCTTCTCCCTCTGCCTGCTGCTCTCCCTGCTTTTGCATGTGGTCTCTCTCTCTCTTTCTCTGACAAAGAAATAAAATCTTTAAAAAAAAATCATATTCTCTTTCTGACTGTGATTGGTTCACGGAATTGGACAAAAGTTGATCCACTCAAAGGATAGCCCGGATCTTTTAGTCCATCGTTAGGATGGTAAGCACTCCCCCTTTGAACTAGAAGGAGAAACATGCATTATTTCAGTTGTAGCTGGCAACTATCTCGTGACCACAAGAAGAGCCATTCTTGGAATAAAGGTTTTGGTGAAATCATTTAGTCGTCAGATCAGGCACCTGAAACCTGTTCTCGTCTAAACTTTGTAACTCTGTTAACTAATAAACCATCTTTATTGTGTACAACAATTTGAGTTATAATATCTGTTATGTGTAACTGGAAAAACTCTTAACAGATATGAATACATATGGCTTATATGTTTGTCAGATGAGAGAAAAGAAAAGTGATTATTCTATCATGGGACAGAAAAAAACAACAACCCCACAAAAAGTATGAAAGGATTTACATCTGTGGTATGATGTGTTTGAACCTGGCCTTAAAAATTGAGGGCAACTTTTCTTGTATTTTACATTTCCTCCTGATCATGATAGACTGAGAAAATGTGACACAAAACTACTCTGAGTGGCCTAGTGGGAAGTGGTTTTTTTCGTAATTTTCTTGTTTGCTTTACACTCCATCTATCATATAATCCAGACTAGAAGGTACCTTTCAGATGATCTAGTCTAATCCTTTCATTTTATAAAGGAGGAAACTGAATCTCATTGAGGTTAAGTGAGATGGGCAAGGGCTGAGACAGATGTTTTTGCTTCTTGACTTCTGATGAGCCTTCTTTCCACTGCTGTATGCTATCTACAAAATACAAACAAAAACAAAAACAAAACAAAACTAAGCAAATGACTGATGGGCTCCTGGATGCCTCAGTCGGTTCGGCATGTGACTCTAGGTTTTGGCTCAGGTCATGATCTCTGAGTCATGGGATTGAGCCCAGTTTCGGGCTCCATGCTCATCATGGAGTCTGTCTGTCCATCTCCCTCTGCTCCTCCCCCTCCTCAAATAAGTAAATAAATAAAATTTTAATAAAACACATATACACACACACACAAATGACCGACTCAGGTAGATTGTCTTATTGTTCACGACCAATTATTTTCTCTTCTATAGGAGGATTGTGTCTCATTGCCATTACCATTTGCCTTTCAGTGCCTCCCAGCACTTTTTACTCTATCAGCAGGCTTGACCAGGTGACTTGCTGAGGTAAATGTGAGTAAGTGTGAAAGAATCATGGGATACAGTTATGTGGGGCAGGTTGCTCTCATGCTCTTTTAACAAATCCCAGGTGGTGACTATTTTATCCTGGGTCCTGGAATGAGAAATCCCACCACACAATGACTGTGCCTTGTATAGAGATATGGTTATATTTAATATTAACGGGCAAGAAACATTTGTGGTAGTAACTCACTGAAACTTGAAATTATTACTTCAGCAAAGTTGACTAGTATTGGGAGAATCAACAGCAAGTATCCCATGTGTTTTAGAGTGAGAAAAGAGCAAAGTCCTATACATGTAAATTGCATTCCTTGTTTTTCACTGGATGTTTGAAGGATATAATACTAGTTAGTCTCTTTTTCATGTCACTAACATTTTACAAAATCTGAGTTAACCTATTTCATTATTTTTGCTAAATGTGAGGAAGAAGGTGAAATGGCATAACATATCAAGATACAGATAAATAATGTCTATGTTAATATGATATCTTAAGTCCATCCTGTGGTAGGACATAGTTTACTATATTATGTGTTTTTGAACATGTCTCATACTTGACGGTGAACTAGCACCAGGTACTGTTTCTATGCACTAAACTCACAGAGATAAGAGACACAGTTATAGACCTCAAAGAGGTCAGAGTTGATTGTCTCGTTCTCGTTTAGGTATTGGGACATGCAGTAAAGTACTATGGTTTGAGAGAGAGAGAGAGAAATTTATCTGGAAGAGCCAGGGAATTTCCAAGAGAGGATGATATGTAATTCAAGTGCCAAAGAATGAAAAGGAGTTGTCAAGATAGGCTGAAGGGGACGGGACCAGCATATGCAAAAATAGTGAGTCATTAAGTACTACCTCATGGCTGAAGCATAGGACAATGTGAGGTGACAGGGAGAAGCAGACATAGGCTTAGCCATGACAGACTATTTACCACATTGAGGACTTGGCCTTTATTCTGTATATAATAAAATGTCACTGGAAGAATAAAATCAAAGTACTGACATGGTCAGAATTTAGTTTTGCAAATATCTCTTTTTTTGTGAGAATGAAGAGAAGAAAATCTGGGAACACTGGTAAGAAGACTTTTAAAAGTATCTGTATTAGTGTGGTTAAGAACTGTTAAGATACTGCATGTAAATCAATGGCTATGGAATACAAAGGTATTTAAACTTACTTATAAGGTACACTTTGCTGGATTTTGTGAGGATTGAGGTAGAAGTCACTTTCCCTCGGAAAGTAGGTATAAGGAAGTTTACATCAAATATCTTAATGGAAGGGGAAAGAAAGAGCCTAATGTAATGATTTTGGACTCAAGATTAAAGGAGAATACCATTTAGACCAGCTCTTTGGTCTTAATCATTAATCTTTTCCAAGTCTCCATTAATAAATAATAAAATAATAAAAGTTTATTTATTTATTTATTTATTTGATCGAGAGAGAGAGAGAGAGAGAGAGCAGAGCAAGCAAGAGAGAACATGATTGGGGAAGAAAGGCAGAGGGAGAGGGAGAAGCAGGCTCCCCACTGAGAAGGGAGCCCAATGTGAGGCTCTATCCCAGGACGCTGGAATCATGAAGGCAGCCACTCAACTGACTGAGCCACCCAGGCACCCCAAAGTACCTTAAAAGTTATGGTGAAAATGAAACGAGATGAGGTGTAAAAACATTTTACTATTTAGATCCATAATAGGGGATTTATAATTTTTTGAATGTATCTTTTTTCTCATTCTTATTCATTCAGTCATATCCACTGGGATAGGAAATATGAGCGATTTGGGGTGAAAGACGGGGGCAGAGACAAATTCAATTTGAAAATCTAGAATCTGATTTTCCTGTAAGATGTCAAGATGCAAGAATCTACCAGAGAGTTGGCAATTCAAAGACGTATCTAGTAGGTGATTCACAATTCAATTCTGAAGCTAAGAGGACCCTAGGAAGGTGGGTTATATTAAAATTGATGCCATGGGTGCAAATGATATTGCTAGTGAGAATGTATAGAAATAAGAAGGGACAAGGGCAAAGAGTTAAGATAGGAAGCTGAGGAGTAAGTAGCCTGACAGTGTGTGGGTAATCAGCAGAATGTTTTACAAAGCAAAAAAGACATTTTTAGAAGAAGGGATTTAATTATAGATAAATATTTCAGATGGAAGGATATAATATACTGAAAAAACAAATATAGACTGTTATAGACAAGTTAGATGACAGAAGACAGGTGTATCAAGGTGTGAATTAAAAGTGATTAAATAGAGAAGAGTAATTGAAGGCAGTTCTTTTAGGACCACCAAATGTAAGGGAAGGGAGGCTGCGAACTCCCAGCAGCCTGCTCAGTGTCAACTCTGTCCCCACTGAGTAACAGAATTCTTGCTTATTGTTGGTCACAGTAATATGTCCAGTTTAAAATCACAGTTCCAAGCCTCTCTACAATTGGGTGGCTAATGAGACGGGATCACACATCAGTGGGTGGGGCTTCCAGGACAACTCTTTTAAGGAGCCGCCCCAGCTGGAAGCCATGTCCTTCTCCCTTTCCTTCTGGGAAGGGGATAGAATGGCTGAAGTTAGAGCATCCATCTTGGGACCTTGAAAAAAGGTGAGGAAAATCAAATACTTCAGTACTAATAACCTTGAACCAGTGTCACTAACTGTTTACTTCTTTTGTGTAAGAAGAATCTGTATTTTAACTCCCTATTATTGGAACTGTTTTTAGCAGCTGAATGCAAGAATAAACTGACAGATTACGATAACTTGGTGACATGAGGTTAAATGCACACATATATTTTTTTTCAAAGCGATGGCTTACACTTATTATTATTAAATTGTTTTACTATTCTTTCCTCAACAGGAAATGCTGACACAACCAGAGCTGTACTTAACAGATCACACTCCGTAACCTCCTTTACACCTGGGACTGATTGACATGATTTTGAGCAGATGCTCTAATGGGATGAAACTCTGGGGAAACAGGGTTAGCCAGTAAATATATGAGCAGATGCTTCTCATCATTGGTCATCAGGGAAAGGCAAAAGCACATTGAGACATCCTTACACACTCACTAGAAGGGCTAACCTGGAAAAGACCGGAAATACCATATATTCGAGAGGATGTGGGCAGCTGGAAAGTGGACATCTTGTAAAATATATGACTCAGATACTTGGGGAAAAAGTTTGGCCAATTTTTCTATGGTCAAACTGCATATACCATGTAACCCCCAAATCCTACTCTTGTGTATTTACCTAGCAGAAATGAAAGCACTTGTTTACATAAGCAATTGTACAAAAATTTTCATAGCAGCTTTATTTATAATAGCCAGAAACTAGAAATAATGCAATAGGTGACAGGATATAGGAACAAGTGAATAGATAAACTGTGGTACATCCTCCATGAAATACTTCCCCCAGCCAATGGCTGAGCACAGAGGAAGTGCTGCTTCAGGTCCATTCCTAAGAGACACAGGCCTTCTTTGGCCTGGCCAAAGTTTTCTTGGAATTGTACTTTGCAGTCTAAGAATTTCTTTTTACCACTTCCTCTTGCCTTCCTCCTTACTTTGACAAGCGTCAGAGCTGCCTTGCTCAGCAGGCTCTCCACACCTTGATCCTCTCACCATTATCCTTCACATTATTTCCCCTAAATTTCTTTCATGGCTAATCCTGTCTTGGCACCTGCTTCCCCAGAGTATGTGAATTAAGAAAATCACTGGGCTGGGCTGGGCTGGGCTGGGCGGGGGTGGGGGCATGAAGGAAATTTTGGAGCGATGGAAAAATGTTCTAGGTCTTTATCACTCTGGTGGTTATATTCATTTTTGTCAAAACTTATTGAAATGCACACCTAAAGTGAACATATTTTATTCCTCAATAAAACTGATAAAAAATAATCCCAATGGGTGTTGTGGTTTACTGGTCAAGTTAGGTAATTGTCAAGTAACATGATTTGCACAGACTGCAAAGCAAAGGAAATAAGAAATCTGCATGGCACTGGCAAAAATGCATTCTTTACTTATTTAAATTTTGCATTTATAAATATTTAGGAATAAGTGATTTCCTTGCAAGGATAAACCTATACTATTAGGTCACTATGGTGGCTTATTCATAAGCAGGCATGAAATGGTTAAGGAATAAAAACCTGGGTGGTGGTAGCAGGGGCAATATTTGAATGAGACAGAGAAATTATCATTAAGCAATGGTTTTCTAAAAATTTTATCTGAAAATTATTTTTCCCCCCAATCTGGAATGGCTCTTGAATTTATAACCACTGACTATACAGAATGAGATGGTATACTGAGACAGCAGCCGGCATATTTTATAAACCAGGAACATTGGAGGAAAAAGGCAACTCTAACTTTTACCAGTATATTTAAATTCTCCCTTTCCTCATCAGTTCTTCCCCACATTGTGACTTTCACGAGAATAACAGGGGATCTATCCTTTTTCTGTTTCTGAGTTAGCTAACTCACCATAGGCAAACAATGTATTTTTATTGAAGAGATTATTTAATGAATAAATAACTTTCCATCACAATCTTGCTTCTCATGAGGCAACTTTTCAAAATATTCCTAGTTCATTTTCTTACAGACTCCGCTGAGTACCTGTAATGACACGATTGTTTTATTGATTTGTTTTTCTTCATTTACCATCTATTTTTACTAGCAGGCTTAGCCTTTACTAAAAACTAAGGAGCCAGATCAAAAGAGGATCTTGCTATTCTAATTGAGGTCAGAGAGCCTGTGTTTCACACAACCCAAGTACAGATGGTTTGTGGCATAATATTGAATTGCTAGTTTGCTCAATCTGAATGCAGTCTTTTCAAGGTGACTTTACCACAGCAGAACTATTAGAAATGTCAAAATCCATGGGATACAAGATTTTTGATTGAATACTTTATAAAAAATTATGTACACCCACAGTGTGAGAAAAGCAATTAGTTCTCTTTTTAAAAATAAGCTTCTGGGGTGCCTGGGTGGCTTAGTAGGTTAAGCCTCTACCTTTGGCTCAGGTCATGATCTTGGGGTCCTGGAATTGAGCCCCGCATCCGGCTCTCTGCTCAGCAGGGAGCCTGCTCCCCCGCTCCGCCTCTCTGCCTACTTGTGATCTCTGTCAAATGAATAAATAAAATCTTAAAAAATAAAAAAAATGTTTCTAATTTCAGAATACGTTTTGACTAACAGAGAAGTTCTAAAGATAGGACAGAGTTCTAGCATGTATACCCGTTTCCTCAGTTTTCCCTAATGTTAACATCTTATATTATTGTGATACCTTTGTCACACTAAGAAAACAACATTGTATGACTATCATCTGAACTCCAGATTTTATCTGGATTTCACTCTTTCCCCCCGATATCTGCTATGGATCCCAGGACCCCCTGTAGGATACCATATCACATTTAGTTGTCATGTCTCAGGCTCCTCAGTGTCTCCATCTTTCCTAGTTCTTGATGATCTTGACAGTTTGGGGGGAATGTTTTGTAGAATGTCCCCTCCATGGGTTTCTCTAACGTCTTTCCCATGGTTGGACTGTGGTTAAGGTTTTGGGGGAAAGACCAGGGAGGTGTAAGGGAAAGACCATGACATCATATGAAGGCAGCATGGTATCCCCATCATTTATTAATGTAATGTTAGCCTTAATCACCTGGCCAAGGTAATGCTTGCCAGGGTTCCCCACTATGAAGTTCCTTATTCTCCCTGCTATAGTTGCTCTCTCTTTGGAAGCAAGTCACCCTGTGTAGCCCACACTCAAATGTGAGGGGTGATTTAAGCTCCACCTCCTGGAAAGGAAAGAATTCGCATAAATGACATGAGATTCTTCTGTGAGAAAGAGTCGTCTCTTCTCCCTCATTCGTCTACCTACTACATCATTTATTTGTATTGGTACAGAGTTGGGATGTTTATTTTATGGTTTGGATTATCATCCAATACTATGGTGTTTATTTTGTTGCTTAAATTGTTCCAGCTTTGGCCATTAGGAGCTCTGTCACCTTCATTCCTTTGACAGGACCCATCCTTCTATTCTCTGAGCACCACCTTTCTTTCTGGTACTCGATGTTGCTTCTGGCCCCAGCTCTAGAATCAGCCATTTCTCCAAGGAGCCCTGGTTTTTTTTTTTTTTTTTTTTTTTTTTTCCTTTTTAGAAAACGGTGTCAGAACCGAAGATCTGGGCACCGGGTCATAGTTCTCTTCTTAAGGGCATGATTATTGAAGTTTCAGTAACTACTAATATACCAATACATCAGTGTACGCCTAGTATTTAGCTAAAGGAAGAGTTTTGTTTCATATATTGGATATATTCATCAGGGCTTTCTGTTTTGTATTATTTAAGTTCTGTTTACAGTATTATTTCTTCTGAATTCTTATAAGATATATGGAATATTAGATTATGGTGGGCATTGTCTTGGCAGCAAACAACAACCGGTTTTTAAAAGAACTCATCCCTGGATTGATTTTCTCCCAGCAGAATTGCACAATGGCTGTTAAGCTATGCAGAGCTCACTGGGTTAAGGAGCCCTGTTACAGAGATACAGGTGCATTCATTTGGTGAATTTCTTATATTTGGAGTTAGGTTCCTTTATTCTTCTGCTGATTCATTAATGCACTAGGAACTGATCTATCTTTCCTGAGTGGGTTTATGTTATTCAAGTTTGTAAAAATTGAGATATCTCTATTAATTCTGAGTTATTCATTTATAGTAAGAAATGCAATAGTAAGCAAACTAAAATGCTTACGTCAGTAGAATCTTACTCATTAAATGAGATATTTAGGAAGCAAAATTACAGTCAACCCTTTCTGGTGAGCAGAGATTAAAATGAGGGGAGTTTCAAAATTTACATGTTGAATGGCATGCTGTCAAAGTAGCCTAATTTGTTTTCTCCTTGACAAGGCACCTCCACCTCTAGAAATAGAAAACTCTAAATGGGCATAGCCTACTTTCTGGCTGACCAGCCCCTTCGTTGTTCCTCTGCGAGCTGACAATTCTCTCTTCTTTTTGCAATTACTTACTGAATATGGCACAATGGATGTGCATCATTCTCTCAATGCAAAATTTCGCTCTTACTCCAGTTATAATTTTTCTGAAATAACTGCCTCATTAACCTTAATTCAAGATTTTGGTATTTGAAAATTCTTCAGTTACACATTAAAAAAAAAGAAAAATATATTATTTGGGGATTTACTTCTATAAAAGGCTTAAGCACAGATATTGCATATGGATTTCACTACTTTAATCCAGATGGAGTGACTTCTTTTTTTTTTTTAATTCCTAATTCCATCCCCCAACTCCTTACCTGGTGCCCTTATGTTCTTTTTACTGGGAGAGGCACTTTTCTGTTGTCCCCATGTAATTGTGTTATGTCGGATAAATTACTTAACTTCCATAATCTCCTGTTTCCTTATCTAGAGAATGAGGAAAAGTAATACCACTTCAGAACGTTGTTTATGGCTTAAACAAGACAAAACATATCAATCTCTAAAAACCAACAACAACAAAAAACAAAACAACAACAACAAAAAACCCCACTAGTGAATATTAAGCATTTAATAAATGTTAGCTACATTCAATAACTAACAATATCCCAAACAACAGCTTACAAGTAGAGTCAACATTTCAAATGCTGCAGCAACAATCTTTGTTCTGACAGTGTTGGCCTCTGAAAGTGGTGTGGATAAGCTACAGTTATTTACTGAATAGAGATATGTCAGGCTCAGATATTCATCTTGGAGGCTGAATTGTCTGTTTCAATCATCACTGTTGTATAGATGCAGCAATTATTTGCTAAACATTTTTTTTAATACAAAACACACAAAAACCAAGAGTAGTTTTTCATGAACATTAATTCTTGTTCAATGAAAGTGTCTAATAAGGGTTGCCCAGTGTGGATTGTGTCCATTATGATATTTTTATGTTGAAGAGAGTATTTATATTCATAAACTAATAAATATGTATGTCTATTACCATTTTAACTTCATCATTTAAGTCTTATAAATTGGCTTTTTTTGAGGCAGCTCTATTTGGACATTAAATGACTAGCCTACAAAGCAATGGGAGTTATAGTTGAAAATGGCCTTCCCTTGTTGCTGTTTCATAAATGCAGGACTGTAACCAGGAAAGCCTTGACAGAAGGTCATCTGCTTGGATTATTGTACACATGGTGGTCTGTCATTTAGGTTCTCTGGAGAACCAAGGAGAAGACTGTTGTGCATCATGTTAACATGTGTTAATATGAATATCTCTCTATAAAGAGATATTTACCAAAGATTATGTTCAATATCCATGAGTCTTTCAGTGGATCGTTAATTTCACCTGTTTCATTAAGCTCTTAGAATTATTAGTGCTCCAGAAAGACCCACCCGAGTGAAATCACCGGTGTCTCCTTCCTGTAGAGTGGACTGTATCTCAGAGGCACATCTGTTCCAAAGACCAGGAGTTATGGGGCACACAGCTGTGTCCTACAATTAAAAATTACTCATGCCTAGGGGAACTTGGGTGGCTCAATTGGTTATGCATACAACTCTTGATTTAGGCTTAAGGTCATGAGGTGGAATCCTATTTCAGGCTCGTACTGAGCATGGAACCTTGCTCCCCCCACCCCCCTGCATGTGCACACTCTCGCTTTCTCTAAAAAAATAATATAAAGATTATTTAATTGTTTGTTTTCAACACTTAAATTTAAACTCTTCTCCCATTAGGGCTCTTTTCTCCTGTTTTGTTTATTTGCTTGTTTGTTTGTTTGATTTAAATTCTGAATTTGGGCTGTGATATATATATTGTCAGATTCTGCTCTGTCCTATTGTCCAGTTTGGTCCTCTCCACACTGAACTTAATCTTTGATTCTAACCATATTTTCTGTTTGGACAAACCTCCCTGCCTTTTACCCTTGCCCAGTTTGGATTTCTGAAGTTTAACTTTGACCTCCTACTAAAAAATTATTCTTGTTTATGTCCATGGTTTTGACCTTACTGCCTTGGAAAATACACTCAAGATTCATGATCTGGTGGTTCGAGCCATTCTTCCTCATGGCTGAGTCTCATACCAGAACTGGATAAATGATGTTTCACATATTGTACAGGATACAGTTGATGGGGAATATGGGTTTTCTTTTTGGAGAATCACGACACTATTTTTCCCTGGAAAGTCAGAAAAAAATAGAAGCTATGTTATTGGAAAGTTTATTTTTACAGCTGAGAGATTTTTATGAAAAGTTACACCATGGTAAACACAATAATTAAGTTTACTTATTTAAACAAAGACATTCTTTTCAGTTTCTTTCCTTGTATTTTCCAAACGCACATACTTTCTAAAATATTTGAACTGATAATTATTCTGATTTCAATTTTGATAGCATACAGATAATAAAATGGGAAATGTAAGAAGTGAACATCTTTAAATCAATAAAATATAGTAATAAGATCCACTTTCTAGGATTGCTGTGTTGTATGAGTTTATGCATGTAAAGCATTTCACTCCATGCCTTGCACATGAAGTGTGCAATTAATTACCTACTGCTATTTTTTTTCAGTTGTAATTTATTTTGACTCTTGGAGTAATGTTATTTTTTCAATATAAAAAAAAACAAGCTCAACACAAAATAGAAATTTGAAACATAGGAAAGGATGAAGCCAAGGGAAGGGAATAGCAAAAGGAAGAAATGAGATGTTGCCAAAGATGGAGGGTCTCCTTGTACACTCTCTGGAAGAATGATCCAAAACTCTGGAATATTTAGGTGGCAATACACACTTTTCCATATATAAACAGCAGAGCTGGGTGTTTGCTAAGAAAATGTGGGGTTGGGGAGGGCCTTTGTGGAGGCTAGTCCTTCTTTCCCTTCTTGGCCCCCTTCTCCAACCAGGGGAAAAAGAAGGTATCCAACATACGAAGGAGGTTATGTAGGAAAGGGAATGATCCTGCTTACAGAATGGGACAGATCCCAGCAAAAGAAACAACAAGGGACAGAGCTTGGAAGAAGACTAAAAATAGAAATAATACTGTCAACACCTCTCCTGAAGCCGAGAGAGGAGCAGGAGATTTCCTGGAAATTAGGATTCAGTAGCCTAGATATCCCTCCCCCAAACTTCTCTAGAATAGAAAACCTCCCCCTTCTTTACAGGTACCTCTACTACTATGAGGTAGCTTGGTTTCCTTTTCCCTAGGCTACCACATGGATCTAGGATGGTGGCTATCTACTGGTTTTCAGCACATGGTTCTAAATGGGGTCTGATGAGACCCAAGTTCTTGGAGAATTATCTTAAAAACAAAGAGAAATATCAACTGGACAGATGGAAGAAGTGGACACTAAAAGGAAATACGGGGTTACCCAGAATGGCAGAACTCTAGGTTTCCCAGAGTAGAAGAGAGGAGATATTCAACAAACAACAAATATTTATTGAACGCCTATTATGTGCCAGGCACTGTGTTCTAGGACCTCCCCCCACTCTGCTTCTGCTTCAAAGAAGGAAAAAACAAAACAAAACAAAATGAGACAGAGGCAGAAAATGCAATTCTGAGGGAGAGGACAGGGGCAGCTGAGGAAGAAGACTGAGGGAACGGAGAAGCCTGAGGTGATTTTGCTCTGCCTTAGGCCTCCTCTTTGGCCTCCTCACCAAAATCCTCTTCTTCTGTGGTGGCATCTTTTTACTGCTGGTACTCAGAGACAAGGTTGTTCAAATTGCTCTCAGCTTCAGTGAACTCCATCTTGTCCATGCCCTCACCTGTGTACCAGTGGAGGAAGTTCTTATGCCAGAACATGGCCATGAACTGCTCTGAAATGTGCTTGAAGAACTCATGGATGGCTGTGCTATTTCCAGTGAATGAATGCCATCTTGAGGCCACGAGGTAGGATATTGCAGAAAGTCTTGACATCATTGGGGATCCATTCCACAAAGTAGCTTCTATTCTTATTTTGCACGTTGAGCATCTGCTCATCGACCTCTTTCATGGACATCCATGGATGACAGCAGCCACAGTGAGGTAATGGCCATAGTGGGGGTCACAGGCAACCATCATATTCTTGGCATCAAAGGCCTGCTGGTGAGTTCAGGCACAGTGAACAGTGCACAGGCACAGCGTGGAAGCCAGCACATATTGCTGGCTTCCATGGCTGGTCAGAGGTGCAAATCTAGGCGTGAAGAAGTAGAGAGATGTAAAGGGCAACATGCTGTTGGCTGGCTTGTGGAGGTAGCACTGAGCTGATCAGGGGAGCAGAGGCAGGTGTTGAGATCGCTCATGGTGGCTGAGACAAGGTGGTTCAGGAGTCCTGTAGCTTGGCATGGTCAGCTTGAGAGTACAGAAACAGATGTCATAAGGGGTCTCATTGTCAAAGCAGTAGGTCTCATCTGTGTTCTCTACCAACTGATGGATGGAGAGGGTGGCATTATAGGGCGTGACCACTGTGTCAGATGCTTTGGGTGAGGGTACCACACTGAAGGTGTTCATGATATAGTTGGGATACTCTTCTTGGATCTTGCTGATGAGCAAGGTGACCATTCCAGAGCCTGTGCCCCCACCCAGTGAGTGGGTCAGCTGGAAGGCCTGCAGGCAGTCATAGTTCTCGGCCTCCTTCCTCACCCCATCCAGGACTGAGTCAACCAGCTCAGCCCTCTCTGTACAGTGGCCCTCGGCTCAGTTGTTACCTTCTTCAGACCAAAAACAAAGCTGTCTGGTCTGAATATCTGCCCAAGAGGCCCTGAGTGAACAGAGTCCATGGTCCTGGGTTCTTGATCCACCAAGATAGCACAAGGAACATATTTGCCACCTATAGCTTCATTGTAGTACAAGGAGATGTGGTCCAGCTGCAGATCACTGTCACCGTGGTAGGTTCAGATATGGTCAATGCCTGTTTGTCACTGATTACCTCCCAGAACTTGACATCGATCTGGTTGCCACACTGACCAGCCTGGATATGCACGATTTTCCTCACTGTTATAATTTATTTTAATTTTTTTGCTCACTTCAAGGTGTGTATGGACAAGTAAATGATATGGAATTTTTTTTCTATATTGCTAGTTGCAGGCTGGAAGGACGGGACGTGTCCCAGAGGCTGGAGCAGCGAGGTCCGAACCAATTACTTATTGTTATTGATTTCGTGCTTATAAAATTAAAGAAATCATATGATAAGGCCTATAATATCCTCATCAAATTTTAAATCTTTAGCCTAAACTTTACCCAAAGTAGGATCTCTCTTTTAGCTATGATTTTGGTCACTCATTACTAAAAAAATATTAAATGTGAAAAATGTGGATAGCACATATACATTATATATACACAGTACATATGTATTAACAAGAAATGAAAAAAGTAGGCATACAGGATGTCTGGGTGGCTCAGTCGGTTAAATGTCTGCTTTTGGCTCAGGTCATGATCCCAGGGCCCTGGGATGGAGCTCAGTGTTGTGTTCCTTGCTCATTAGGGAATCTGCTTTTCCTTCTGCCCCTCCTTGTGCTCTCTCTCTCTGAAATAAATAAATAAAATCTTTAAAAAAAGAGTAAGCAAACAATATATCAGGTGATAATAGGTGTAGGAAACAGGGTAAGGGGATAAAGGAAGAGAATAATTAGGATCCTATTTTATTTATTTACTTTATTTTGAATGATTCCATTTATTCTTTTTTAAGTTTTTATTTTAATTCCAGTTAGTTAATATACAGCATCATATTAGTTTCAGGTGTACAGTGTAGTGTTTCAACAAATCCATTCATCACTCGGTGTTCATCTCTACAAGTACGCTCCTTAATCCCCATCACCCTTTTAAACCACTCCCCCCAACCCATCTCCCCTCTGGTAACCATCAGTTTATTCTCTATAGTTAAGAATCTGTTTCTTGGTTTATCTCTTTCTCTCTTTTTTTCTCTTTGCTCATTTGTTTTGTTTCTTAAATTCAACATATGAGTGAAATCTTATGGTATTTGTCTACCTCTAACTGACTTATTTCACTTAGCGTGATACACTCTAGCTCCCTTCATGTCATTGCAAATGGCAAGATTTCATTCTTTTTTTATGATTGAATAATATTCCTGTGTGTGTGTGTGTGTGTGTGTGTGTGTGTGTTTACACCATATCATCTTTATCCATTCATGCATTGATGGACACTTGAGCTGCTTCCAAATCTTGCCTATGGTTAAATAATGCTGATATAAACATTAAGGTGCATGTACCACTCTGAATTAGTGTTTTTGTACTCTTTAGGTAAATATCCAGTAGTGTGATTGTTGGATCATAGGGTAGTTCTATTTTTAAATTAAGGAAACTCCATACAGGTTTCCACAATGGCCACACCACTTTGCATTCCCACAAACAGTGCACAAGTGATCCTTTTTCTCCATATCCTCCACTAACACTTGTTATTTCTTGTGTTGTTGATTTTAGCCATTCCAACAGGTATGAGGTGATATCTCTTGATAGTTTTGATTTGCATTTCCCTGATGATGAGTGATGATGAGCATCTTTTCATGTGCCTGTGGGCCACCTCGATGAAATGTTGGTTCATTGGAGAAAGGGAGAAATGTCTCCTTTGGAGAAATGTCTGTTCATGTCTTCTGCCCATTTTTTAGTTGAATTATTTTTGGGGTGTTGAGTTGTGTAAGTTCTTTATATATTTTGGATACTGATCCTTTATCAGATATATCATTTGCAATTGTCTTCTCCCATTCTATAGTTTGTCTTTGAGTTTTGTTGATTGTTTCCTTTGCTGTGTAGAAGCTTTTTATTTTAATGTAGTCCTAGTAGTTTATTTTTGCTTTTGTTTTCCTTGCCCCAAAAGATCTATTTAGAAAAAAGGTTGGTATGGCCGATGTCAGAGAAGTTACTGTCTATGTTCTCTTCTACTAGGATTTTTATGGTCCCACATCTCACAATTAGGTCTTTGATCCATTTTGAATTTATTTTTCTATATGGTATGATAAAGTGGTCTAGTTTCATCCTCCTGCTTATAGCTGTCCAGGTTTCCCAACACCATTTGTTGAAGACTTTTTTCCATTGAATATTCTCTCCTGCTTTGTCAAAGATTTACTGACCAAATAATTATGGGTTTATTTCTGGGTTTTCTATTCTGTTCTATTGACCTATGTGTCACTATCATACAATGTTATACTGTTCTGATTACTATAACTCTGTAATATAACTTAAAGTCAGGAATTATGATGTCTCCAGCTTTGCCCTCCACCCCTTTTTTTCCCTAAGCTTTCTTGGCTAACTGGGATCCTTTGTAGTTCCATACAAATTATAAGATTGTTTGTTCTAGTTCTGTGAAAAGTGCTCTTGGTATTTCGCTAGGGATTACAATAAATGTGTAGATTGCTTTGGGTAGTACAAACATTTTAACAATTTTTGTTCTTCCAGTCTATGAACATGGAATATCTTTCCATTTGTGTCATCTTTAATTTCTTTCATCAGTGTTTTATTCAGAGTACAGGTTTTTCACCTCTTTGGTTAGATTATTCATAGATTATTCATATTTTATTATTTTTGGTGCAATTATAAATAGGATTGTTTTCTTAATTTCTCCTTCTGTTTCTTCATTGTTGGTGTATATAAATGCAAACATTTCCATACATTGATTTTGCATCCTGCGACTTTACTAAATTTGTGTATCAGCTCTAACAGTTTTTTTGGTGGAGTCTTTCAAGTTTTCTATATATAGTATCATGTCATCTGCAAATAGTGAAAGTTTTACTTCTTCCTTACCAATTTTGTTGTCTGATTGCTGTGGCCAAGACTTCTAGTACTATGTTGCATAGAAATAAAGAAAGTGGACATCCATGTCTTCTTCCTGACCTTAGGGAAAAGTTCTTAGTTTTTCTCCACTGAGTATGATGTTAGCTGTGGGTTTTTCATAGATGGCCCTTATTATGTTGCAGTATATTCTCTCTAACCCTACTTTATTGAGGGTTTTTTGTTTTTTAATCATGAATGGATGTTGTACTTTGCAAATGTTTTTTTTGTGTGTGTCCATTGAAATGATCATGTGGTCTTTATCCTTTTCTTACTGATATGAGGTACCACGTTGACTGATTTGTGAATATTGAACAATCCTTGCAACCCAGGAATTAATTGAATGGGGTGTTATTTTAGAAAAGGTTGATCAGGGGTGCCTGGGTGGCTCAGTTGTTAAACGTCTGCCTTTGGCTCAGGTCATGATCCCAGGGTCCTGAGATCGAGCCCCGAGTCAGGCTCCTTGCTCAGTGGAAGCCTGCTTCTCCCTCTCCCACTCCACCTGCTTGTGTTCCTTCTCTTGCTGTCCCTCTCTCTCTGTGTCAAATAAATAAATAAAATCTTTAGAAAAGGTTGATCAGAAAAGGCCTCTCTTAATGTCATATAAGCATAAATATCTGGTTGATATGAGAAAGTAAGACTTGGGGATATTTAAGGGAAGAGATTTCTTCTTTTGCTCCTGAGAAGTGATACATTCAAAACACGCTATGATTCTTGAGGTCAAATAGGAATATCCTGTCTAATTCAACAAAAAGGTTACACCTCTGCTTTCAAAACAAGAGAGAAGACATTCGACTTTCCCTAAAACATCTGTGACACATGGACTGACCCATGTCCAAGATGAATTTTTAAACAAAAACCCTTGGATAGCTGTGTTGGTAGGATAAATATTCAACTTGATAAGAAAGTTGTCTCTCAGATCATTGGCTTAAACCATTAGAGATCCAGTAGATTTTTATTAACAGATAAAGATTAACTTTTATGGTTGGTAAAGACTTTGTGTCCATGAAACCAAAATAGTCAAATGTACGTGAAATATCTGGTCCCTTTGAAGTTACTTACATTAATCTTATTACCTCATTTAATCCAAGTTGTCAGAAGATTGGCAAAAAAAAAAAAAGAAGAGACCTGCTGTATCACTTATTGATCAGTAAGTACAATGGGAAGTTCCTAGGAATCTTAGCCTTATTAACTTATAGATTTATTAATTCCTTAAATATTTGCAAATCATATGAAAAGCATCATGCTAAGGGTGGGACATTGGAATTCTAGTTCAAGCACTATCATTAATAAGCTATGTGATATGTGGCAAAAGCTTCAGTTTTCTCACTAGTTCAACAATATTTATTAAGTCCTTACTGTATGCCAGGGTCCACGCTTGGTATTAGGGTCACAGAAAGGAATAAAACAGCATTGTGAAGGAGAGAAATATGCAAATGATTAAAGTATACATGTTAAAATTATATACCGTTTTTTCTAAAGAAAAAACCAGAATGTCAGTGATTAATCTTCTAGGGGAAATAGGGTTAGAAAAACTTCAGAGGAGAGATGTTTAGGAATAAAAAGAGTTAGTTTGACAAAAAAAAAAAAAAGAGAGAGAGAAAGTCATTTCATATAACTCATTAAAGAGAGCTTAAATTTTCATGATCTTAGCAATATAGCTTTTGAATTTTTGGAGCAAGATGTCAGGCTAGATGCTAATAATATGAACTAACCATTAAAACTGATATTCAGATACTCTGAAAATGTCAAGAGCCTTATAAATATAACTATTCATCTTATACATGTTTAAAAATTCTGTTTGGGGGGCACCTGGGTGGCTCAGTCAGTTAGGTGTCTGCCTTCAGCTCAGGTCATGATCCCAGGGCTCTGGGATCCAGCCCCGCATCAGGCTCCTTGCTCAGCAGGGAGCCTGCTTCTCCCTCTCCCTCTGCCTGCCTGCCTGCCACTCCCCCTGCTTGTGCTCTGTCTCTCACTATCTCTCTCTCTGTGTCAAATAAATAAATAAAATATTTAAAAAAAATTAAAAAAAAAAAAAATTCTGTTTGGGATTTTTTTTTTGCCTTACTTATATATTTCCAATGAGAACTATCTCTGCCTGAAACAGAATTCCCAGTAGCCCAACTTTTCCTAAGGCATTTGACCAATAGTTCAGAAAAATGACTTGATTTTATCTTATGCTTTCATAGTTATTAAGATATAAAAATTTGGTCTCAGTATATGTAAGTTCACATAGAATATATATTTGTTTCTTTCACTCTAAAGATTCTTGTGAAATACAGAACTAATACCTGCAATTTTTTTAACTGCACCATTGACATGTAGTTTATTCCCTCAATGATTTTTTTAAAAGATTGTTTATTTATTTAATTTATTTGACAGAAAGAGAGAGAGACAGCTGAGAGGGAACACAAGCAGTGGGGAGTGGAAGAGGGAGAAGCAGGCTTCTGCTGAGCAGGGAGCCCAATATGGGGCTTGATCCCAGGACCTTGGGACCATGCCCTGAGTCAAAGGCAGACGCTTAATGACTGAGCCACCCAGGCACCCCTATTTCCTCAGTGATTGCTGTTTTTGTTGAGATCCAGTAGAATTTAGTTTTAAAAAATATAAATCTGGGGCACCTGGGTGGCTTAGTGGGTTAAGCCTCTGCCTTCGGCTCAGGTCATGATCTCAGGGTCCTGGGATCAAGCCCCACATCAGGCTCTCTGCTCGGTGGGGAGCCTGCTTCCCCCTCCCTCTGCCTGCCTCTCTGCCTACTTGTGATCTCGGTCTGCCAAATAAATAAATAAAATCTTTTAAAAAATATATATATATAAATCTACCTAAACTACTCCCCCCCCTTCCCCTGACAAGTTCTCAGCTGAAGCTTCTGGATTTACAAAGATTTTAAAAAGAGATTACCCCACATTTTCTCTTATCTTACAATAAGATATATTCCCTTGGGATGAAACCTTGTTCAGTGCTAAGACTACTCAACCAAATGGATTTTTTGGTTGGCTGAACTTGCAGACAGTTAGACACATCAATAGAAGAGCCATTGCTTTATCCAGTGACTATATCAAATAGCTATTGTTAGGATGTAAAGGTCTCAGTCAATCAGGACTCAAGAGTCTCAATTTTTTTTAAATTTCTCTTTAAGAGCTATTTAGATCAGACTTGAGAACACAGAACAATTCTTGTTCAATAAAAGATGAAGTTGGCTATGAGACCAAAGGGACTTTTACTTCAATGGAATATGAGAGGAAGAATAGGAATAGAGCTCAGAATAATAGAATTTTAGTGTAGGAAGGGCCCTTAGAAGTAGCTAAGCAAATGCTTTCAGTGCACATATGAGAAAACTAAAATGCAGAAATGTTAAATGTCTTCCAGAAGCCATGCGGCCAGTTTTCACATAAAAGGGCCGGAAGATGCCTTTATTGTACAACTCAAATTCAGGCTTTTGACATTACCTCCCAATTAGTTTATATAAATACACACCAAGCTACAATGATAACACTGAAATATATTCATCCCTCAATTTAAATATGCCGTTATTTCTATAATCCTGCATCCTTCACAATTTAAACAGGCACCTCCTTTTTCAATATCCATTTCTAATATCCTGGAAATTTTCAGATACACATTTTAATCATGATTTTCATCACTGTTCACTTGGAAATAAACTGAATGATGTTGTCTAAAGGATATGAGTTTGGAGGAAATACACACAGAAAAAATATGTAAAAACATTACTGCAGGCAAGCTGGAACCAAAAAGTTTTTAAGGCTGTAAAAGACAAGTACAAGGGATACCTGGGTGGCTCATTGGTTAAGTGTCTGCTTTCAGCTCAGGTCATGATCCCAGGGTCCAGGGATCGAGTCCTGTGTCAGACCCCCTGCTCAGCAGGGAGCCCGATGCGGGACTCGATCCCAGGACCCTGAGATCATGACCTGAGCCCAAGGCAGCGGCTCAACCCACTGAGCCACCCAAACACCCTCAAATAAATAAAATCTTAAAAAAAAAAAAAAGACAAGTTCAAGGTAAATTGATGATACAACAGAGTTGAAAGGAAAGCAAGACTAACATGGTGATGCATAATCCATCAAAGATGAGAACTCTGAACAATCCTCCATGAGTACTTGACTGGAGTGGCAAGGATGATTCTTCTCACAGACACTCCTCTGGAGTAAGGGGGTCTAGCTGGCCACTGGGGATATCAGTGCTGCGGCTGCTGCTATTGTTTTGCTGAGAGGTTGGGTGCCTATGGGGCAATGCAGATGGAAAGTCTGGAGAACTAGGAGTTCCTGTGTCTAAAGAAGAAGGTTGCAAATATGATGAGGGTGGTCTGCACATTTTTTTTTTTTTGCAAGGAGAAATAATGCTGAATAATGGTGAATAATGGATTTTAATTATAGTTGTCTAGATACTGATCTCTTTGGTTGTTAGGGGGTGAGACAGGCAGTATTTTTAAATGGGATAGGAAGGAAAGGGGCCATTTCACAGGATTGTGAGGATTCCTGTGGTGTCCTCCTAGTTTCTTTTGAGGAACCATACATCCCTTATCATTGTCTTGCCAGTGTCCAGAACAATAACTAGCAGACCATCTGGGTGTAATGAAGATGAATATACCAACAGCATTAACAAGAAGTCAGAATAAAAGAATGGTGTAAGAAATGTACTGATGAAGGAATTGGGGAAAAAAGTAAAAAAAAAAAATATCAGATTAAGCAATCGCAGGAGAGGTTCAAGAAGGCAATGCGTTTGCTGTGGGCCTTGATGGGTAAGATTTTGACAGGGCGCCCCCAGTGTGCTCCAACATTGCTTCCTGAGTGACTGGGAGGGTGCTGCTGTGCTCACGCAGTCAGATGACAAGGAATGCTTCCAATCATCCTGGTTACCTCTGTGCATGCTTAATGATGTGAAATGAAAAGGTTTGGTTGTTCCACATTGCCGTGTGTTCTTTTTTTGACATTTTCTAAGAGTTAGGGAGCTAGAAATGGCCAAATGAGTAAGAACAAATTGAAAAACCCAGATCATTTCATCTGTTGTCTGATTTAAAAGGGAGCTGGGGCCTATTTGGAAAGGTATCCAGGGTAGAGCAAAAAAAAAAAAAAAAAAAAAAAAAAAAAAAAAACGGGAAAAAAAATTTTTATTATTTCTCCAAGGAAATAAGTATCATTAAAAAAAAAAAAAAAAAAGCCTTCACCTTCCAGACAAGTTTTGGTAAAATGTTGGTATTGCATAAAGCGCCACGTTCGGTCAGCCTCTTCAGAGGTATAATTTAGTCAGCAGAGAGCCCGAGGGCCCTTCTAGATCTAGAATGATTTCTTTGTGCTGTCAGGGCAGGAAAGTAATAACTCAATGCTTTCCATTTGGATTTGCTCCTTGAGTCTAGTTTTTAATAAAATTGTAGCCATAGGCTATTTTTATAAAATTCCCAAGCTGGTACAAAATTACTTTAGCCTTAACGGTTCTTTCCCACACTTAGATTCACTTTACCTCAGGTTTTCTATCAGTCTAGATATAATGTGTGATGGGAAATATTCCCTCTTCACAGATATGAACATAATTGAAGAAGGAGTTCTGAAGTCCTCATATCAACCAGATATTTCACTTTGGAAGCCTTTATGGATAAAGGTTAATAATGTTTAAGCCCCCCTCTCCTCTCCTTGCAAGCTGCCTTTAAGAAAAAATACATTTTCTCCATCAGTTTGTCTTTATCTTCAATGTTATAGAAAAAAATCAGTTAGCTATTTCTGAGTAATAAATTATCCCAAAATATAGCTGCTTAAAATAGCAAATATTCATTATCACCTAGTTTCTGAGGCTCAGGAATCTGAGAGGGTGAGGAAGTTGGCTGGTTCTGGCTCAGGGTCTCTTGTGAGGTTATAGGACAACTTTCTGAAGGAGCCTTGGACATCTCCTGGCTCTGCTGAAGCTGGAGTATCTACTTCTGAGCTCATTTATGAGGTTGTTGACAGGCCTCCGTTCCTTACTGGCTGTCGGTTGGAGGCCCACATTCCTTGCCAAGTAGGTCATGTCTTTATGACATGGCAATGGCTTCCCTCAGAGCAAGTGATGAGGGAGAAAGAGGGAGAGGGGAACCCAAGATAGAAGCCACCATCTATTATAAACTCACCTTGAAAGTGTTGTACTCTCATTTCTGTCATATCCTATTGGTCACACAGACCAACACTGGCACAGTGTGGGAGGGGACAGCCCACGGGTATCACCACCCGGAGGTGGGGATCATTGGGAGATCATCTTGGAGACTGGCTATCACTAATATAAATTTAAGTTTAATGTTATATCACAAAAGAATCACATATTTTGGAAAATACAGAAACAGAGATTTAGAGGAGATAAAGTACTGCTTTACTACATGGAGATCATCTCTGTTACCACGTTGATATATACATATCCTTCCAGAGATTTGCTGTGGGTATACTGATCACATGGTACCTAGAAAACAGGTTTTTCTGAATCAAAATATCAAATTAATTAATTCCTTCCATTACTAACAATTGTTTCACTCTACAATTTTTACTTTTGTCTACATCTGGGACTCCTTCCTTTGTGTATAAATTACTCACTTGTACTCATTTCGCAACTTTAGTTCCCAAACCTGAATTGCGACCTCCTTCAAAAAAGCCTGATGTGATTGTCAGACTTCAGGGTGTCATGTGGGCGGGAACACTCTCACTCCCTTTAATGTCTAGTTGTTTTTCATTTTGGCAGGAAACGGCTGGCTGAGCAAAAACTACAGGGTGAGGCATTCTGGCTGCCAGCCTTGGGTTGGGGGGATTTGGGAGCAGAGATGGGGAGAAAGGGCAAACCTGGAATTGGACTCAAAATGAATGATCTGCAAAGGCTGAAATGGGTCCACAAATAAGATGTATGGTGAAACACAGGAAAGCGTCTTCTTCCCAAAGGGTAGAACTGGTCTAGTTCTTTTGTGTGTATTACTGTTTCTTTGAAAGCCCTTAAAAGAGGCTTCTGTAGGTGGCAGCTCCCATGGGGTAGGGGGAGGCAGCACCGCATAGAGGCTCTTCTCTCCCTCTGGTGGTCAAGCTCTGGCCAAACCCTGCTCTATGGAGACAAGGCTAGAGGTGAGGTGAGTGACCTTAACGTCTGGGGCATATGCCATTTGCAATGGATATTTTATTTTGTTTTTCTTTGCTATTATTTTTTAAAAATATTTTTCCTCATAAAAATAAAACTGCAATTTATAAGAGATGCTAACCATTGATTTGGTAGTAATAGCTAACTTTTATTGACAGTATTCTAAAAGTAACTTAAGTGTTTTATCTTATTTAATCCAACCACCATGGTGAATGTTATTATTATATCCTCACTACTACAGATGAAAAAAGTGTAGCACAGAATATCAACAAACTTGCCCTGAATCACTAAGCTAGGACTATCAGAGTCTGGCTACCAAGGGAGCCCTTTAACCACTGGGTGCTAATATTGCTTCCCAGTGTGTCCCGGGCACTGTGCTAAGCAATATGCTTATATTCTGTCATTTAATCTTTATAGGACACTATGAGATAGGTATTATTGTTCACATTTTAGAGAGAGGGAAACGGAGGCACAGAGAACTTACTTTGGCTAAGCTCCCATGGCTGATACAGACAGAGCTTACATTCAAACCAAAGTTCATCCAGGCTTTTTCTTTTTTTTAAATTTTATTTTAATTTAATTTTTTTAAAATTTCTTTTCAGCGTAACAGAATTCATAGTTTTACACCACACCCAGTGCTCCATGCAATGCGTGCCCTCCATAATACCCACCACCAGGCTCCCCCAACCTCCCACCACCCCGCCCCTTCAAAACCCTCAAGTTATTTTTCAGAGTCCATAGTCTCTCATGGTTCATCTCCCCCGCAATTTCCCTCAACACCCTTCTCCTCTCCATCTCCCCATGTCCTCTGTTTTATTTGTTATGCTCCGCAAATAAGTGAAACCATATGATAATTGACTCTCTCTGCTTGATTTATTTCACTCAGCATAATCTCTTCCAGTCCCGTCCATGTTGCTACAAAAGTCGGGTATTCATCCTTTCTGATGGAGGCATAATACTCCATAGTGTATATGGACCACATCTTCTTTATCCATTCGTCTGTTGAAGGGCA
>PISX010018340.1:0-40972 GCA_004024625.1 Mellivora capensis
TAATTGGTTTATATAGTTGGCTGGTCCCATGCTAGGGGCGTAGATATTTAAAATTGTTAGATCTTCTTGCTGGACACACCCTTTAAGTATGATATAATGTCTTTTCTCATCTGTTTTTATAGCCTTTGGCTTAAAATCTAATTTGTCTGATATAAGGATTGCCACCCCAGCTTTCTTTAGATGTCCATTACCATGGTAAAATTTAAATCTGGAGGGGGACACCTGGGTGGCTTAGCTGGTTAAGCCATTGCCTTTGGCTCGGGTCATGATCCCGGCATCTTGGGATCAAGTCCTGCATCGGGCTCCTTGCTCGGCGGGGAGCCTGCTTCTCTCTCTGCCTCTGCTTGCCACTCTGCCTGCTTGTGCATTCTGTTTCTCTCTCTCTCTGACAAATAAACAAATAAATTTTAAAAATCTTTAAAAAAATTAAAAAAAAAATCTGGAGGTGTCTTTGGGTCTAAAAATGAGTTTCTTGTAGATAGCATATCGATGGGTCTTGTTGCTTTATCTATTCTGATACCCAGTGTCTTTTGATTGGGGGAATTTAGCCCATTTACATTCAAGGTAACTATTGAAAGATATAAATTTAGTGCCATTTTATTGCCTGTAAGATGACTGCGACTGTTTATTGTCTCTGTTCCTTTCTGGTCTGTTACTTTTAGGCTCTCTCTTTGCTTAGAGAAATATTTCCCTTTCAATATTTCTTGTAGGGCTGGTTTGGTGTTTGCAAATTTGTTTAGTTTTTGTTTGTCGTGAAAGCTTTTTATCTCTCCTTCTATTTTCAAGGACAACCTAGCTCAATATAGTATTCTTGGCTGCATATTTTTCTCGTTTAGTGCTCTGAATATATCATGCTAGTCCTTTCTGGCCTGCCACGTCTCTGTGGATAGGTCTGCTGCCAATCTAATATTTCTACCATTTTATGTTATAGACTTGTCCTGAGCTGCTTTCAGGATTTTTTCTATGTCTCTGAGACTTGTACGTTTTGCTATTAGATGACAAGGTGTTGACCCATTTTTATTGATTTTGAGGGGGGTTCTCTGTGCCTCCTGTTTCCTTCCCCAGATTACAGATGTTCTCTGCTATAATTTGCTGCAATATACCTTTTGCCCCCCTTCCTCCTTCTGGCATCCTAATTATTCTAATATTGTTTCATCTTATGGTATCACTTATCTCTGGGATTCTCCCCTCGTGATCCAGTAGTTGTTTATCTCTCTTTTGCTCAGCTTCTTTATTCTCCATCATTTGGTCTTCTATATCACTAATTCTCTCTTCTGCCTCATTTATCCTAGCAGTAAGCACCTCCATTTTTTATTGCATCTCACTAATGGCTTTTTTTATTTCAACTTGGTTATATTTTTAGTTCTTTTATTTCTTCAAAAAGGGATTTTATTTCTCCAGACAGGGATTCTCTAGTATCTTCTGTGCTTTTTTTTTTAAGCCCAGCTAGCATCTTTATTATTGTCATTCTGAACTCTAGTTCTGGCATCTTACTAATGTCCATATTGATTAGGTCCCCAGCAGTTGGTCAGGCCTCTTGTTATTTATTTATTTTTTTTGTGGTGGGTTTTTCCACCTTGTTATTTTATCCAGAGAAGAATAGATGAATGAGAACAAAATGCTGAAAGGCTAACAACAACCCCAGAAAAATATACACTGACCAAATCAGAAGAGACCCAAAAACAGTGGGAGAAGAAAAGAAAAGAAAACTGATTAGGCTGGTCAATAGAACAGAGAGGCACACACTTTAGTTTGGGAGTATTTTGGTCTGTTAGAAGAAACAGCTTCCCAAAATTTTAAAGAAAGAAAAGCATTTATATACAAAAATAAGGGCAAACATTGTGAAGGGATGGAATATGACTATAATGATGAAAATTTAAAAAGATTTTAAAGAAGGAATTGATAAGAAGTTGGTTGAAAAAAGAAAAAAAAATGTGATCAGACTGGAGACTAGAATGAAACCATATGCTAGATTTAGGGTACATTTTACTCTGTTAGAAGAAACTGTATCCCAAAATTTTAAAGGAAGAAAAACTTATATGTATACAAAAAATAAGGTTAAATACAATGAAGGGATAGAATATGACTATAAAAATGAAAATGAAAAAATATTCTAAAAAAGATATTGCTAAGATAAAATAGTTAAGACAGGTTAAGAAATAGGAAAGAGGTAACATTAAAAAAATGGAAAAAGAAAATAATGAAAATGTAAAAAAATTAACTTCGAAAGACTAAAGATTCATGGGAAAAAAGCCATGAATTCTATGTGTTTTATTCCTGTAGCTCTGAAGTTTTGAAGTTCTCACTGATTGTGAACTTGGTCTTGGGTGGGTGTTCTTGATGATCTTCTGGGGGAGGGGCCTGTTGCAGTGATTCTCAAATGTCTTTGCCTGAGGTGGATTGCACCTCCCTTGCCAGGGGCCAGGCTAAGTAAACCACTTGGGTTCGCTCTTGGTAACTTTTGTTCCCTGAACACTTTCTGTAGAGGTTTGGAGGACAGGAATGAAAATGGCGGCCTCCCAATCTCTGACTCCAGAGGAGCTTAGAGCTCAGGTCCCCACTCAGTGTGCCCTCAGAGAAACGCAGTCAATCCCTCCCATCTCTCTGGTCTCCAGCTGCGCTCTGAGCTCACCTGGCCTATGACCTAGCATTTCTATGTCTGACGCATAGCCCCGTTTGGAGTCTCTAAACCCAGCAGATTCCTGCCATGCGCTCCGGTGCTTCTCCTCCCAGAGGAGGAAGGAAGGTGTCTCCCCGGATCTGCCACTTGTGGGGTCTCTGCTTGAAGAGTAGTTGCCTGGCTGTAGCCTGAGGATCCTGAGACCACACTGTCCCAGTGAGGGCTCCACCCCCACTTAGCCTCTGGAGCGATGTCTCTCAGTGGAGCAGATCTCTAAAAGTTCCGATTTTGTGCTCCGCTGCTCTACTGCTTGCTGGGAGCTGGTCACTCCCCGCCTCAGTCTACCTTCCCATATATCGCCTTGGATTCACTTCTCCCCACGTCCTAACTTCCAGAAAGTGGTCACTCTTCTGTTCCTAGAATTGCTGCTCTTCTCTTTGATCTCCTGTTGAGTTTGTAAGTGTTCATAATGGTTTGATAACTATCTAGCTGGACTCCTGGGATCATATGATGTTTAGGTCTCCTACTCCTCCACCATCTTGCTCCTCTGTCCATATGTATTTTTTTGGGGGGGGGATTTTAATTTATTTATTTTCACTTATTTTTCTTTTGTATATAATGCATCTTTTTTTTTTAAACTTTTTTTTCCATTTCTTTTCAGTGTAACAGAATTCATAGTTTTACAACACACCCAGTGCTCCATGCAATGCGTGCCCTCCATAATCCATATGTATTCTTTATGCTTGCTAGAATTTACTAATTATGTTATTTAGGTTTTTGGTATCTGTGCTGTTTCCTTCTGTTTTGTATATTGGCTTCTATCTAGCACAACTACAATTTTTGATTACTCTCTTTCTCTCTGTAGTTTAGGTAACTCTTTATATACTTGAAGCTATATTCAATTCATATATGTTTATGTTGGCTATACCTTTTTAATTTCCTTTCCCTTTTTATGAACTAGTGATGTTCTTTTTTCCTTTCAAAATTATTTAGCTTTAATTCTATCTTGTCCAGATAATATGATCACTACTAAGCTTTCTTTTGGTTCTGTATTTTACTAATACATCTTTCCATTCTTTTATTTCTAATATATCTGTGTATTTTTTAAAAAGATTTTATTTATTTATTTTGACAGAGATCACAAGTAGGCAGGGAGGCAGGCAGAGAGAGGAGGGGAAGCAGGCTCCCTGCTGAGCAGAGAGCCAAATGCGGGGTTCAATCCCAGGACCTGAGCCAAAGGCAGAGGCTTTAACCCACTGAACCACCCAGGCGCCCCTATCTGTGTATTTTTAAGTCTATATCTTGTAGCCAATATATTGTTGGATTAAAAACATCAGACAGGTTATATATTTCAATTAAGGAGTTAATTTGTACTTATTCTAATTACTATTATGTTAGAATTTAATTCTATCATCTTATTAAGTTTTTTTTTTCTATTTAATGTCTTTTTGTTTCTTTTTTCTCCCTGCTTTTTATTGGATTTATTGATATACGTCTAATTTTGATTTTGTGATGGTTGCTCTTAAGACCCAAACTTCACAATGGTTAGGTAAAATGTCTTTTAGAATCCCTCATACTGGCATCTAATGATAGTTGAGATTTAAAGTTAAGTTACTGAGCTATATGTTATCTATTTTGATAAATACATCTTCCATGGGAGATGTCTAGAGTAAGTCTCTTCTGCTTGTAGCCAAAGGATCCTAATAGATACAGGCATTCTGGTACCACACATTGCATTTTATAGCACAGACTGTTTTGAGGTTTCTAACACAGGTTAGAATTCTCACTCTTACTCATTATAATAGCTCCTTGGAGCCTTTTCAGTAACAAGATACTAATTTAGTAATAGGTTTTAATTAGGAAATAACCATGAGGGGTGCCTGGGTGGCTCAGTGGGTTAAGCCTCTGCCTTTGGCTCAGGTCATGGTCTCAGGGTCCTGGGATCGAGCCCCACGTCAGGCTCTGTGCTCCATGGGGAGCCTGCTTCCTCCTCTCTCTCTGGCTTCCTCTCTGTCTACTCGTGATCTCTCTGTCAAATAAATAAATAAAATCTTTAAAAAAAAATGAGATCATAATGATGTTTAAAAAAAAAAAAAAAGAAATAACCATGAGCATTTGTGAGTATTTACCCTGTTATAGATGCTTTGTAAGCATTAATCACTTACTTATTTATAAGAATCCTGAAAGGTAGATGCATAATCCCAGTAATTCGGGTGAGGAAACTGAGTATCAGAATGGTTACATAACTCATCCAGTCAGGGAACTTGTATGTGGCAGAGGGAGGACTTGAACCTACCTGTTCTGATGATGTTCTGTTCTTTTCCATGGTGCCATGGTTGCTCCAGCACAGCTTCAGAAAACTTATGGGGAAACCCCAGATGCTTCTGAATTCTCCCTCATTTTACTTCAGCCCACTGATGGGGGCTCACTTAGACATCTTATTAAGGACTCGCAGGTGGCTGAAAGGTCAGCATCCATCGAACTCATTCCATTTGTGATTCAGAATCATATTGAAAATCTGATCTCCTGAGAGATGAAACGCTGGTGGATTACCGCATTTCTTGGTTTTCTTATTTAAAAATAATTAATTTTGTCCATAGTTCCTCATCTCTTTTTCTTTCCCTAGTGCTGAGGTGGTGGACTGGGTTGGGGGCCGAGGGAAGGAACTAGGCATGGAGACAGGTCCAGCTTCGCTCTTACTGGCAGTGAAGGCGGTTGATAGCTTAGGGAGAAGGGGCTCCCTTGCTGAAATTTGCTGCCAAAACTGCCTCAGAGGCCACAGGGGGTAGGGCTGGGGCATGCTGTGTCCTTGCCTTGGACTGGGGGGAGAGGATCCTGGGGCAAATGATAACAAGAGTCCTCCTCCTTTCTCTTTATTACCAGTGGTTCAAAAGGTAAATGAAGGAGAAGGAGACTATAATGGGGGAAAAGTGGACAACACAGCCCAGAGCCCAGGCCCAGCTTGTCCGGGCATTTCCGTCTGTCCCAGATAGGCTAATGCCTTCTGTTCCTGCCTCTTGCTCCTGAAGCAAATCTCTCTCTTATGAGATTCAGAATATCCTGAGAACCAGAGTGCAGTACATATTCTTGAAAGTAACAGTTACACGTGGGAATGTGGCCAAATGTCCCACACCATTCATTCATCATTCCATGTAACAGGCTGCTGCTGTACAAGGCTCCTGTGGGCCAACTTGTCCCAGCCAGCTCCCTAGCATCCTGACTTCAGGGAGCTGGCAATTTTACCTTGACTGACTTGGGGTTGGGTGGTGGAGAGTTTCCAAGAAGTGGATCAACTTTGTCGGAAGACCTGCCTAATATTTTATTTTTTGTTACATGTATACAGTAAGCTCATTTCATTTTCCAAGTAACATTTTACTTAAAGATAGGTACAATTTCCACTCTTTTACAGAATCAAAAATTGAGGTCTAGGAAGTTAAATAAATTATTTAAGACCCCAGAACTAGTAAGTGATAGGGATGGGATTCAAACTCATGTGCGGTTCCTTATTTTTGGTGACATTGATCCCTCTCTGCAGTGCTACTTACTTTAGTTGAGAAGACAGCCCCTCCCTTGCCCTTTAGAAATGTGATTTATGATGATAGTGATAAACAAGGGTGGTGATCATTCCAGGAAGAATGAATAAACCTTCCATTGGAAGCTTTTGGATTTTGTTTGAATTTCATCTTATCTGAGTTACAGAAATTAATGAGCTACTAGATCTGGACCTGGTGTGCTTTGATAAAAGGACTTATTTTTAGTGCCTTAGCATTTAAAAGGATCTGTTATAATTTCATGCTTAAATAACACTAAATAAGGGTCTGTGCTTGCCTAGCATAATTGGTAAAAGCGAAGGAAAAGGGAAACAGTTACTTTTAAACAAATGGCATGAATGCATCTTGGGAGAAACTTGAAGATAGAGAAACCCCCAAACAAAACAAACACTAAGGGTTTAATTATCTTCCTTGGAGAGCATTTCCTGCGGGCCAGAGATGGCCTTGAAGAGCAGAAGGACCCACAGGCTAGGCTGGAGATGTATGGGGTAGCAGTGGGAGTTAGCTGCAGAAGGCAGGGTTGCCTTAGTTAAAGAGTGATCCTGCCCATCAAACAGCCTTCCTGAGTTGCCTGAGGAGAGGGGAAGAGGACATGCAGGAGCGAGTTTCTCTAATTCTCTCAGGGTGATGGTGACTTGTCCTTCTGTCTTTCACATCACCATCCACCTGGCCTTTATGACCACCTGTCTCAGTACCCCTGCCAATGGGGAAAAGTTAGCTGAAATAAAGAAGAATGGGACAAGGTAGAGCCAATAGTATAGTAAAAGGACTGCTCTCTCAGACCCCTGGATCAGCCCACAGTCACTGAGTTGCTTTCCTTCTCCACTCTAATTGCTTTCCCTGCCTGGAGCCTCTCAGCGGCACATCCTCTGACACGCAGTGCCTTTTTGCCCCGCCCTGTTTGTAGCCACGCCCTTCTTGGCTCAACCTGCACCCAGTTCTGCCTCCCGCCAGCCTTTTTCTCCCACAGTAAAATTTTGCTCTTTGTGCATTTGCATTTCTGCTGACTGCGAGGATCAGTTTAATTTCATGGGTGTCATTTCCTTCAAGAAATCTCTCTCTGAGCAGCGGCCCATCGAATCCCCGATAAAACATATTTTCCTACAGTAATGATTTTATGGGCCCATAAGTCATGAATTTATTATGATCTCAGCCCCTGCTGCTGATTGCTGTAAAATGCAAAGTAATTAACAGCGAGCGGTAGCAGTTATTCCCACCTGGTAACGTGTTCCTTCGTTTGCTGATGGGTTTGATTAAAGTAATGACTAAAGAGTGAAGCCTGGCTGTAAAATATTAGCATGATTAATGCTGTATCCTAAATAAGAAACAAAACTAACGGGCACGGTCTGAGAAATTAAAAAAAAATACACAATCCTTCCCTTTCCACCCTCACCCCCCCTTTAAGCAATTGTTCCAGCTCATTTAGAATATGTCTTCCTTCCCATTAAATAATGTATGGATTCCAAGGCCGGGGGCTGACTAGCAGAGCATGTCACACAGTTTCCATAACATCTCAAGTGCTAGTGTTAATTTTTTCCCCTTTCCCCTTGGATTTGCAGAATGGAGCTTCGATGACAATGTACTTTGAGCTAGAGCCCAAGTAGCTGCTGCAGGGACCCTTTCATCCCACATGGGGCTTGGGTCTTCATGGTCTCTGTGGCACACAAGTTAAAGACACTTTGGTGACTTTGCGCCTCCAGTGGACCAGCTGGAATGGGAGAAAGTTGTGGGGTGAGGGTAAAGCCAGCTTCAACTAGAGAGGGATGATTAAAGTTGCTGACCTTCAACTTTACCTTTCCCAATGTCAGGAAAAACTTGTTCTGGTGTCCCTCTGGTCTGGGCACAAATAACTCATAAAAATGCTGAGGGTGATGCTTCAATACTTCATAATCCTTATTCTGGATGCTGTGAAGACATACAATTTTCTTAAAACCCCACCTTCCCTGGAAGGCCAGGTTGGAGGCCCTCTTGACTGTAGGGTTAGAGGCATTCATGCATGCGGAACTCAGAAGGTCTTGTCCTCTTGTCTCTGAGAGCACCCCATACTCAGAGAACCAGGAGGCTGTACATGGTAGTAAGCTAGCTGTTAGCAAGTAGACAGTCAGGGGCCGGGCTGGGCCAGAGGAGGTGGCCTGCTGAGGAGGTCATGGACATAAAGGAGAAATGTGCCTTTGCCCACACCTATCTCCTCCTGTGGCCCTGGAATTAATTTCCCAATGACCTCTGTAGGCTGGGACAGAAAGAGACAAAGGGAGGCAAATTGGGATTTGCAGGGGTATGTGGATACGAGGAGAATCCTCCACCCTTTGGCTCTGCAAAGATTTAGGAGGGTCTTTTTTATGAAAGTGTTGTTTGGCCAAGGGTTGGAAGACCAGGGCTATGGGAAGACAGTCTCATTTCATTGATTTATTACCGAGTACCTTCTATACGCCAGGCACAGGGATATAGTCTCTACCATTAAGAAACTTCCTGGCTAGAAACTCAAAGGGAAGAGGACAAAGAAAACCTCATTGACAAAGGACAGGAATAAAAGGAAAAATGGGAGTGCTGGGAAGGGCCTCTTGGCCATCATGGCCTTGGGGAGGGGAGTGGGTGAAGGGCTAGAGAGAGAATGTCACCCTGCTACATAGGAGACATGTGGCTCCCAGAGGTGATAACTTTGTGAATTTGGAAGGCAAGAGACCATCTCTCATGGGAACAATGGGCATCATCATTCTGGCTCATAGTCATGAAGAGCAGAGAGAACAGTGCCCTTGATCTACATCTCTCCTTGCTTCAGGAGAGCCCAAAGCATTTCAAAATGCAACAAGGTCGCTGTGGAGGAAGAGATGGGACATGTATAGGACCATTTTAAGGATTCAGGGGCCTAATTATGAAGAAAGAAATGACTGGTCTAGAT
This sequence comes from Mellivora capensis, assembly GCA_004024625.1. Classification (NCBI taxonomy): domain Eukaryota; kingdom Metazoa; phylum Chordata; class Mammalia; order Carnivora; family Mustelidae; genus Mellivora; species Mellivora capensis. The sequence continues at coordinate 9,071 of PISX010018340.1, forward strand.
CCTCTCTTGGTGAGGGGTCAGACCCTATTAACCAGTCAGTGCCCATTTGCATAGTGGGTTGTGTTTCCCATGCCAAGTTTCTGGAAGCTGTGCTTCCACACTGACAGGCCACCTGGCTGTGTTTGGGCAAACTACAAACAATGGCAGTTTTCACAACTCTCCTATCAGTCCCTAGAATGTCACCTGTGCTGCCCTGGGAAAGTATCCAGCAGAAAGACATCAGATTTTTCCTGTAGCAGAAAGACAGCTGCTTTCCAGGTAGGAGGTATTCCTGCATTTTCCTAATCTAGGATGAAACAGTAATGAGGTGAGGTTGTGGGTCAGGTGAGAAGAAATCTATAAAAAATTATTTTAATTTTTTCTTCCCTTCTTAATAAATTAGAAAAAAATACCTTGTTGCACGAGGTTTCAGAAAAAAATATAATAAACATGGGCCTTTCTGCCTTTACTCCTCCAGCCTTTGCTTCTCCCAGAGGTAGAAGAAGGAAAAGTTATTGGGATTGAGGTGCTGGTACCAGGAAGATAAATGCAAAGCCTTCCCTCTCTCCACCACTGAGCAGGTCAAAAAATGATTGCATTGGGCATGAAGGATTTATGTCTGTCATGAGTCAGTCAGAGTGTCAGGGTAAATCAAGGCTGACATTTTTAGCATCTGGGAAAAAAAAGCAATTGCATTTTATGTCTACATTTTGCTCGGCTAATCAAGGTACAGAAGAGACAGTCTGCCCAGGGAAACTTTTCCACTTTTTATTATTTGGGTAGGGTTTGGTTTTCCCCATAGAAACACAGAGAAGGTCTATAAACGCTTCAGTTGAGAGTCAAGAAGAAAGGGAAGGGCCATACCTGTCAAATTTGATTTGGAGAGCGAGTTGGCTGAGGAAGGAGATCTGGGGTGGAGCTGGACATGGGGTCATCTGAACCATCTTAGAAACAAGGGAATGGTTGGGCATCTTTGTGAAAAATTTCTTTTCTCCATAGGTCTCCAGTTGGATCTCTGATACAACTGCACCATTAAGGAAAAACTACTGTGGTTCGATGCTTTTGACTAAATTGGCCAGCTATTAATTGACTACTAACAGTCCTTTAACTGAAGGCACCAGTAAAATACGTAGATCACTTAAAACTGTTGAACTAGCTGATGTATATTGACATAGTTCAAGATCAAGCCACAGTTAATGTGTGCGAGGGGAAAAGAAAAATGAGCAAATTTACTAGTGATATTTCTTTTTAGCCTTCTATTTCCATGGCTAATTATTGGTTTATCTAAGTGCTTTGCCTTAGTAAATGAGGATGTATTTGGATTTCAGAAGTCTTCTATTTTGCACCAGGGACTAGATTCAGCAAATACACTTTCATGTGTTAACGTACAGTAATCATGATATTTTTTTTTTTTTTTTTTGAGAGGGAGGGGATCTGCTATCTCTTTAAATCTCCAGTGCCTCAGGAGATAGTTACGATCTCTTTTACAGATAGGGAAACATGAGGCTTGGAGATATACTCCAGGTGTATATTCCAGTACTAATATACTCCAGTTTCTGTTCCTCCTAGAGAAATGCTCCAGGTTATATCCAGCTCTTCCTAACTGGCAGGAGCTAGAGAAATTCTCTGGACAGAGGCAATTCTGCCTTCATAGTTTTCATCCTAACTTCTCTGTCAGCTGTTTTCAGATTTAATCAAAGCAAAGATGCCCAGTTATTCTAGAATGCTGGGAAAAAGAGGTTCAACAGAAACGGATTTCATGAATGACCAGATTTTTCTTTTCATTGCCCTGAAATAGCTTGAGAACCAGCCACTGGTTCTGAAAGTGTGTACTTAGGATAATAATAATAGCTAAGACGTATTACCTCCTTGCCATGTGCCAGATGCCATGTTAAGCTTTTCTTGTGTAATTATTCATAGAGGTTCCACGGAGCCCTAGCAGGTGGGCCTGTTATGAACCCGTGTTCCAGCTGAGGGCTGGAAAAGTTTAGAAACTTTCCCATGCATTTACTTAAGAAGTGATAGCTAGGATAGGAAGTCAGGCGATTGACCTTAGAGCTCAACACTGGTGGAGGATGCCAGGAACAGCTCTGCTAGGCCAGAATGTGGTTTTGGTGAGACTAGTATTAGCAGTGATTAGTTCTTTGCCTGTCTTCTCCTGTGTGTGTGTGTGTGTATCCACGTCCACATCATTGCTTTGTGATGTCTGATAGCAGAGATTTGAGGGTTGGTTTTTTTTTTTTAAATTTTTAAACTTTTCTTCTATATGCACATATTTAGTTTTAAAAGAAATGAGTAGGAAATAATCATCTGAGATCTCAGTCATTTCTTTCCTGCCCAGAGCCATAGGATTTTTAGAAGTCCGTTAAGATGGTGATGAAGACCTTAAAGTTATCTTCAGTATATCAAAAAGCCAAACTAAAATTGATTTACTGATAATAAGGCATCAGGGTGTAAGTCAAACACCAAGTTCATGGAATTATATTAACTCTGAGGTAATGTGAATTATTGTGCACTCATTGTTCTTTGATGAATAAAGATAGGAAAATAGAATGTTCTTTAGTAAAGATTGTCAGACAAAAACATATTAAAAATAAGAAACCTTGTAAGGAGAAGAAAAAGGGGGTCTTTGCTGATAGAAAGCCTGGGAGCCCCTGATACCAAGGTTTTTTTTTCTTTTTTCTTTTTATTCTCTATAACTTGGCTATTTGTTGAAAATGTTAGCAAAATATCTTCAATGCCCAATAATTTATGTAAAGTGTTATGCAAATACTAGTTTTTTGTTATTAATATTAACCACAATAGTTATGGTAATGACTTGCTTTGGAGCAGGTGATTTCAGGTAACAATTGTAACCAAGACGTTTATTTTAAACTTTTCATTTCCTGAGGCTAGATTTTTCCCTCCTTCATCAAATCCAGCAGTAGCAAAGGTGTGCCCTGAGTGCCGTGGGCTGTGTGTGTGTTCATGTGTGCCTGTGTATGGGGGCATGTGCGGTGCACGCGTACCTGATTGTGTGAGCGTTGTGTTGCCTTCCCCTGTCTTGGGCAGCTGCAGGTTACAGAACTCTTTGTTCAGGAAAGTAGCTTGAAAGGGTGATGAAGCATTTGGGATGTGGTGTGGGTTTTTACTCCCACATTTTGCCATTAATTAGACAAACCTCACCACCCAGTCCTCTCCTGTCTCTGTGGGGGCTGAAGGGTCTGTGAGCAGCTAGATTGGAAAATCTGGCATTATCTTGGGCCTGTGCCTATGCACACAAGGTGGTTTGAATGTCACAAGAGGTTGTGTGAAATCATGTGTCCCCAGGTATGGCTCTGACACAACCATGTAATCCCAAAAATGGATTTTACTTAATCCTTCCTTTTTAACTAGTTGTTTTGATGCACTTTGGAGACAGTCTGAGTAACACTATTAATTGGGCAGAGATTAGCACATAGTCAAATCACATCTGCTTTAAAAAAAAAATCAGAGCCCTCTTTATTAAAACAGAATAAAATGTAAATTGATCTGTAGCAACCTAACTCTATACTGCTGGTTAAAAAAAGGATATCAAGTGGAATAAGATTGGCTCTAATCTTTAATTGCTATCAATCACTTCTTAGTCTGCCTCTGTACTTCCTTTATATTGTTTTAAGGAAAGCCCTAAACATCCTCTTGTGATTCTGTGAGGTTAACACAGTCTGTCTGCAGCTTCTCTGCCTGCTTCATCCTTTCCTTCCACTGCTGCTTCACCTGGCCCAGTGCTAGCTGGTGCTGCAGTAAGCCAGGGGGCTCCTGAGTACCCCCAGTTCACTCTTGGTGTCCATTTCTTACTCCAAAGCTTCCCTCTGCTGCTGTTGCTTGCATCAAGCTGTATTTCTTCTCTTGGTGTGTCTTGGGTACTCTTGGTCTCCTTACAACACCTACTTCAGGGAGACTTCCCTCCCCACCACCTCTGTGCACACATGAGCAGGGTGTGTTCTGGCCTATGATGGCCCCTTTCTAGTCAGTGCTGTGTCATTTCTTCCTTGCTTTGAAGCTTATTATTTATTATTCACTTTTACATCGACTAGGCCTCTTCTATAACATCAGTTTTCACAGCATGCCAAAGAAGTTGCTAGGGACTTAAAATAATTCCACCCCCATCTTACTTCCCTGACTTACATTGGAGAGGGTGGTTAAAATCACAGTGTATAGTGGTTTCTCACCAAGAGGAAGCATAGACGTGGCCTGCCGGGGGGCTACAGGCGGCTGTTCCCTGGACCAGGGATTGAGCTAGGTGGGGACCTGAGTTGATTTGAATTGGTATTTTTCTTCATGGCAATCTCTGCAGATTTAGGGAGCTGGAAAATACATAGACTAAAATGGCGGCCAAAAAGACATGCCAAGAGAACACTGCCTGTCCAGCTGGCTGGAGTTAGGAAGGTTTTAGGATTTAGAGGGTGACATGAGTTCAGACCCTGACTCCCTGATTTATTAGCTGTGTGACCGCTAAATCTCGGTTTCCTAATCCATAAAGTGAGAATAATGAAACCTACCTCATAGGTGTTATGGGGAACAACGAGATGACAAGTTTAAAGCAGTGAGCAGAACACACAGTAAGTCCTTGGATGTCATAGAAGACTGTAGTAGACTGAGAGAGCTGGAAATTCTTGGGGTATGTGAAACTTAACAATTATTAGTGCAGTCATGCTTCCAATGAATTCTTAACACTGGCGAGAATAGATAAACACAGAACTGCCAGAAATAAAGTTTCTAAGAAACACCGCATTTACTATACCCCAAACCCTTTTCTTCCTGTGGACAGTGGGTGCTCAGGGGACTTTGCCCATTAGGTGGCAGTGAAGCAGGAGGGATGGAGCTATTTCAGGCTAGTTCTCTGCCTTCAGGCAGTGCCTCTGGTAGAAAAGAAAAGACAAGACTCAAATCTTTAGAAGCTGGGAGAAGGGAACAGAAGATAAGTCTCTAGAAAGAACTGAGAGTCAGAAAGAGACTTAGAAGAACCCCAGAAGGCTAACTTCATAGAAAATCAAGTGCAAAGGTCTGAAGGTTGAAACATGGGGAAAAAAGAAAGCTGCAAACCTAGGGAAACCAGAGGCGCTGTACCTGTTGGAACTTTGGTGAGAATCAGTAAGATAATAGGAATACACGGAGAGCCTTACACTGACCTAGGGTATCAGCTGCAGGGGTGAATGGGTGCGTGTGCACACACGCACGTGCACACACACATGCGGCAAGTGTGGTGATCACTCCCCTTGACAAAGTCTAGTTCCTCCAAATGTGCCCTTTACCTCCACAGGGTCTCCGGTTTTCTCTTCTCTTTAGCATCACCGATTACTCCCTTTCTTACTGCATTGTTCCTGCCTGTTTGCACACATGTTGTAGTATTTTCCAAGTTAAAATCCAATCAAAATAAAATCCTGTCTTGACCCCTTTTCGCATCAGCCAGTACCTCAATTCTCTGCTTCCCTACAGGGCCCAACTTCTAAAAGCTGTTGTGTCATGATTATTTTCTTTCCTTTTTTGGTCATTCTTCAGTGTGCTCCTTTGCCCAGCAGGTGCCTCAAGCTCCCTGACACAGTCTTTGCACTGTCCAGGGACAACCCTCTAAGTCTTCATATTTGTGGGTCCATGACCATCATGGCCAGGGCTGGCCATGTTCCTTCTTAGCGCAGCCCCTTCTGGCTTCCATGACTCCACACATTTCCTGGTTTTCCTTTTCTCTGTTGGCTACTCGCTCTTGTCTGGCCTCTCAGAGTGGGGCTGTGCTCTAGGGCTCAGCTCTGGGCCCCCTTGTGTGCCTGTACATACTTCCTACATAATTTCCCCTATTTCTGTAGCTCTCTGTGCCATCTGTATGCTGATGATGCCTACACTGGTGTCTCCCATCCAGAAATCCCCTCTGAGGTTCAGATGCATATATCCACCTGCCTACTTGACATCTCTACTTGGATGTCATCATGTCCAACGTGTCTCAAAAGACACATGTCAAAATGGAATTGTTCATCTCCCCCCAACAACCTGTTCCTTTCCCAGAATATCCTGCTTCCATGAACAACACCAGTGTCAACGCACTTGTTCAAGCCTGCAGCCCTCATTTCACAAGTAAGTGCTGTCACATCTCTTGCATTCATTCGTGCAATTAGCATTTATAGTTGGTTCTTATCATTTGAAGTAGTTATGTGCTACAAAGTCATGAGAATACAGATTTAGGGAATACTAGGCCATTGCTCCTAGGGAAAACATGCAGTTTGGTTCTTGTGAGCCTCTAGTCACATTTTGGTCAACTGCTTAAAGGTTTTGTGTGTGTTTCTGTTAGAAGATACCTTCTTGATACTACTGATTCGTTAACATTGCACTCAGAGTCAACAGTGTTATGACTCATTTCTGAACAAAGTTTATCTAACAAATATTTTCTCTGCAAGCCCCATCACAGCCACTTGGCATGTTGGAACACTAGGAAACACTTGAGCACTACATGTAGGCATCCTGTGAAACAGTGTAAGCACCAGCAGAAAGCACAAAAAGGCAAAGAAAGTGGCACCAGGTATCCAGTGAGAAGAACATTTGTTTATGAGGCATGAGCACTGAACCAAGAAACAAATATTTCCTTCTAGGACCTCAGCTAGGAACACGTGTGTTAGGCAACTCAAAGTTCTCTCCTGTCTGCAAGTGTGCATATCTGTGAGCAATGACAAAGGGGCCACAAATACTGATTTTGGGGTAAAGTTTAGTGAGTAGGCAAATTCACAAATATGGGATCTGTGAACAATGAGGATTGACTGTAGTCATATTTCCATACTGGGCACCGTGCTAGGGGAGTTACGCTGCTATGCAAAATAGACGTGATCTCTCCTCTCATGGAATACACTCAATTCTAACCCATGAGTGTATTTTGACTTCATCTGCCTTTCTCAGATTCTACCCCCAGATACCCTAGTTCTAACCACCATTATTTCTCATTTGGGCAATACTTGTTAAGTAACCTCCTTCAGTCTTGTCCCCTTCCATTCTGTTCTCCAAATATAACCAGAGTAATCCTTTTAAACATGAATTATTCAGCTTTCTGCATTTTATCCTTCAGTGGCTTCCTTTCCAATATTTATCATGACAGCCATCTTGTCTACCTCCACACTCTCATCTTGAACCACAGCCCTCCTTCACCCATGCTCCCACTTCACTGGAGTCCTTTCAGAATCTCCTCTGTGCCAAGTTCTTTGTTGCCTCTGAGCTTTTGCATATGCCTTTCCGTGTGCCTGTGCCTAGAGCACTCAGTAAACTTCTGTTCCCCCTCAGATCCCATTCTCTAGCTTTCCCTGAATACCTGCTCTACCTTGTTATTCTCCCTACAAAGATACCCTACTTGTTTATAAGGTGCTCATTATTTAACATATTTACATTTTTGGCTTGTTTACTGTGTCACCCCCACCAGACTGAATTCCGAAAGGGAAGTGACCATGTTAGTTTAGTTTACCATCCATTCCTTGTACCTGCTCTACAATAAGCAGGCAGTCAATATTTAGTGAATCAACAAATGAATGGCTTAGAGTGTATACCGACTTGTGTCAGCTAAGGTAGAAAAGCCCCAGCATTGTCTATATCCAAATTTCTTTTAATGTTTCCAGTCATCTTAAGCAGTTTTATTCTAGTTCCTTACTCTGGATTTAGAAGTTAGCACTTTTGTTAAGTCTAGTAGTCCATCCTCTAATAATGCCAGTTCTCCTATGTGCAACTCAGTATTTCAGAGTCTATGACTGTGCCACAGATGATTGATAGGGTAGCTTAGCTTCAGGCAGTGGTTTAGAAGACTTGGTCCCTGGGGCATCTGGGTGGCACAGTTAGTTAAGCATCTGACTCTTGGTTTCTGCTCAGGTCGTGATCTTGGGGTCCTGGGATCAGGCCCTGTGTCAAGCTCTGTGCTGAGCACGGAGTCTGCTTGAGATTCTCTCCCTCTCCCTCTGCCCCTTACCCCCACTCATGCATGTGTTTTCTCTCTAAAATAAAATAAATAATATCTTTAAAAAAAAAAAAGACTTGGTCCCCATGATGGCTTCTGCTCACCTGTGAAAAGACCTAATGTAAGCCAGATATATTGGCAAATGTGCTAACATGTGGAATTGTCTGGGGAGAGCCCCCAAAGGCACTGACCAGCTAGGAGAGCATCAAGAATACCTTACAGGGCCATGGTGGTACAGTGAGCCATGGACACCTACTTCAAGAAGGTAGGTTCAGCTTATTATTTTGTAATTTGATTATGATATCCCAAGGCATTGTTTTCTTCACAGTTATCTTACTTACATCCCTGAGCTTCTTGAATCTGTTTATCACCAAATTTGGAAAAATTTTGGTCCTTATTTCTTCAGATGTTTTTTCTGCCCCATTGTCTCTCCTATTCTGGCTTCCAAATATGCATATATTAGAAGTTTTGATACTGTCCCCCAACGTTAAGGTTCTGTCCATTTTAAAATAATTTTTCCCTCTATTCTTCAGATTGGCTAATTTGTGTTGTTCTATCTTCAGGTTCTCTCTTTCCTCTGTCATCTCATTCTGCTGTTAGGTGCATCCCATGAATTTTAAATTGTAGAATCTGTATTTTTCAGTTTCAGAACTTCCAGTTTAAAAAAATAGTTCATCTGCTGAGATTTCATATCTTTTGTTCATTGTGAGCACATTTTACTTCACATTATTGAGCAGAGTCATAATAGCTGCTTTAAAATCCTTCCCTGATAATTCAAATTTCTGGGTCGACTTGTTGTTAATCTCTCTTTTTTCTTGATCCTTTGAATTTTCATGGTTCTTAGAATATTATATATTTTTCTTATATTGAAATATAATTGACACACAATGTTAACATTAGTTTTAGGTGTAAACCATAGTGATTTGATAACTCTATATGTTCTACTATGCTCCCCACAAGTATAGCTACTATCTCTCCTGATACGTCACTATTACAGTATCACTGACTATATTTCTTATACTGTGCCTTTTATTCCTGTGACTTATTCCTTCCATAACTGGAAGCCTGTATCTTCCACTCTCCTTCATCCATTTTGTCCATCCCCACCCCTTCCCCTCAGACAACCATCAGTTTGTTCCCTATATTTATGGGTTTGTTTCTGCTTTTGGTTGGTTGGTTTTGTTTTGTTTTTTAGATTCAGTATGTAATTGAAATCATATAGTATTTGTCTTTCCCTGTCTGACCTATTTAAAATGTCAAATATTTTTTATTTCACCCTCAATACTGTTGGCTTTATTGTGGACACTCCAGATTCAGTTATGTATCTTTGAAGACTATTGACATTTTGTTTTACCAGACAATTACTTTGGTTGGACTTAAACTGCACATCTTGTCTGTTGGCCAATAGCCAAATGTAGTTCTTTTATCCTTAGCTGAACTGCTTTTGAGTTTGTCTGGTACTATGTAGTTAAAGGGTGAGCCAGAGGTTTGAGCAGGGTAGAGTGTATGCACAAAATTTGGGGGACCATCTATCTAACTCTCTTTTGTTTCTGTGATTCTCTCTTTCCAATGAGTGTAAATATGCCAAACTCTGTCTTCTGGTTCTTCAGGCCGGAAAGATTATGGTTTTCTGTTTGGACTACTTTAGTAGCTTAAACTACCCTATGAAATTCTCTTTCTTAAAGTTGTAAGAATGAGTAACTCATTCCATGCAAATTTCCTTCTTCAAAGTCTTGATACCCCTCCAGAATCTGCCTGGTTTGGTTTTTCACTCTTCAGTCTTCAGGTTATTTTTTATTTCCTTTCTGGATTTTTTCCAGAGTTCATTATTATCTGTGGGAAGTTTACCATCACTGGAGTATGGTGTTTACTGGGCCGCACTGGAAGTGACACTCTGAGATTTACCTTTACTTTTGGATAGACATCCTTGCAGGCCCTTGTGAAACATGTACCTCAAATGAAGGACAAAGTCAGAAATCAGGGTTTCGGTGTGCACCTCCTCAGAAGGATAGAAGGCATTGCTGATCATCACATCCGGGTGATCCTATAGAAATGAATGAAGAGGGAAGTGTCTCTGGTTTCTGTGTGTTAATAGTTGGAGTAAGAACACTCGTGGGCTTGGCAGTGAGAGTGCAGATCAGCTCTGTGCCACAATTCATCTGGTCTATGATGATGGGTACAAGTTATTAAAGATGCTTCACAGAAAAACCAACCTAATGATACATGTCCATGTGGTAGTAAAGATTCAGTGGGATAGAAGATGCTTCAGGGCCTCTGGTACCTATAAGGTACTAGACATACTTTCATCCTCTTCTCTATACTTTGTAAATGGCCTTGTTTGCCTTATAGTGCACATCTCCTTATAGTATCTTGGGGAGAACCGAAGTTAAGCCAGGATCATTGATGAACACACAATGAGGAAATGGTAGTCTTTTCAATGAATCGTATTAGGAAAAGTGGATATCCACCTACAGCATAATGAAACTTGACCCTAATCTCAAATGATAATAAAAAAATCAACCAATTTCAAGCCTAAAGCATAACTATCCAACCCATATAACTTAAGGAAAAAAAAAAAGTAGGGAAGAGCTTATTGACATTGGTTTGGGCAATGATTTTTCTTGTATATGCCATTGAAAGCACAAGTAACAGAACCAAAGTAGGTAACTGATTTTATAAAACTAAAATGCTTCTACAAAGTAAAGAAAACAATCAACAGGGTTAAGAGACAACCTAAAGAATGAGAGAAAACATTTGCAAACAATACATCTGATAAGTGGCTCTTATAAGTATTTAAGGAACAAAACTCTTTAGCATAAAAAGGCAAATAGCTGAATAAAAAAATAGGCAAAGTATCTGGACAGACATTTCACTAAAGAAGATATATGAATGGCCAACAGATATATGAAAGGGTGCTCAACATCTCCAATCATCTGAGAAATGCAAATCAAGACCACAGTGAGCTCTCTTACAGAACTTTGAATGGCTGTAACCAAAGACAAGACACTGCGGCAAAGAACTACAAGAAGCCTTTAGGATCTAAGGTTCCTTCCAGCTGACACCCACTAAAAATGAAAACTCCTAGTCATAGAGGCTAAAGGATATTAGTTCTGCCAACCTCCTGAATGAACTTGGAAGAATATTTTTCCTCAGGCAAGCACTCAGGTGAGAAAAGAGCCTGGCTAACACATGGATTGCAGCCTTATAAAACCATAGCAGAGAAGCCGGGTAGGCTTTGTCCATATTCCTGAACCACGGATGTTATGAGATATTACATGTGTCTTACTGTAGGCTGTTTAATTTGTGGTAATTTGTTATGTGGCAGTACAAAACTAATACAAGTACCCAAACTCAAGAATGAATGGAAAACATGAAAAAAAGGGGGGGGGGTATTAGGATTTCATCGAGTTCTAAAGTGAGTTTTTAGTATTATTTTATCATATGGTAGATGATTTCATATGGTAGATGACTGTGAAGTCAGACCTGGGTTTGAATCCCAGCTTTGCCAATTATACACAATATAACTCTGGCCAGTTATTCTGGCTGAGCTGCAGTTTTCTATCTATGAAACGGAAGTAATAAAACTTGCCTCATAGGGTTTTCTGCCGGTTACATGAAAGACTGTATGTAAGGTTTCTACTGCACCCACTGGGGCTGCTCCATGGTAGGCATCCAGTAGATGCCACCTGTTGTCATCATCATTGTTACTATTAAATAAGAACAGGACTCATATAAAACCACTGATTTTTAGGCTGAGAAGGATTCACTGGGAAGAAGGAGGAGCTACAAGAAGGTAGGGGTGGGGTAGGAGCAAGTCTATTTTCATAAGTGGAGAGAAAAGAGAGTACATTTTGATAGTGAGGCTAAACTAAGCATGGGAGAGACATGGATATGGGGAAGTCCTGTGGAGTTTGGCTAGTGGGGTAAGTCAGGCCCACTCTGGACCTCAGCCTCGAGGGTTAAAGATGAGATTAAATATTTAATGTCCATTCATAATTAGATCCTTAGGAGCCCTGTGGAGCATTTCATGGCAGTTGTTTTTCTCTCTCTATTTACATTTCCAGCTCTATGGGAAAGAGCATTGATTCTGCAGTCTGATGTGCCTGTGTGCAAAGAGAGTTCCCCAGCAAAATCAGAGCCCAATTATTCATTTGCAGGTTGAGAGGATAGAGGGTGGTCATGGTGGCCTAGGAATCTGTTTGCAGCCTGAAGCCAGGACTGGGGGTTGGAGGAGCACGGCACATTTTTGGGTTGTCAAGAAAGTGGATCTCTCCTAATAGGTGTGGCATACAGGTGGCAGGAGAACAGGAGAAGGATCTGAAGAGAATAATTGCGTTTGAGGATGAGAGCACTGATAACAGGACCAGAATCCTCTGTGTCCTCAGTAGGAGGAGCAAGACACCGAGGGAAGGGGCAGGTCAGCTCAGAGCATGTGGGCTTAGCCTTCAGCTGTCCCCATTGTCCTTAGCAAGGCGAATTGTTGGCACACATCAATCCTGAAGGTAACAAGCTGGCTTCAGTATCTTCTGATTTATTCATCTTTTTTAACTTATTTAAAATATGTCCCTAGCTCTGGGGCCTCTGGATCTACTCCAAACTATTACCTGGCATTTAATGTAAAATCAGAAATTCCTGTTGATAAGGATACCAAATCAGAAGGTTATAACTTTGGACGAAAACTTGGGGACCCAACCATGAATTTCCTATGAGTCCTTGAGGAACATTGCTTTTCATGTCATGCCTCAGCCTCTCTGCTTTTCAGTATCCTGCCTGTCACCATCTCACGGGTGAGGATGAATGGTACAGGGGTGTCAGGGACCATCTGACCGCTCCACCTCCCTCACTTCCCACAGGCATCTGAACCAAATTGTTGAGAGAAAAACTTAGTGTGCCCTATGAACCTCTGTCTCCTTTAATGTTTCCTCTCATCAGCTGGTACTGCCATCCCCTTTGTAGAAGCATCTTGTTTGGCTTCCACCTCCCCCTCATGTGCTTTTGTTGAGTCTACCCCGTATGGATTTATAAATGTATCTACTTTTTTGAAATGCCACTGCCACTAATTTGATTCAGATCATGGTCATTCCTTGTTTAGGTGACAACAGTTTCCTAATTACTTTCCTCATCTCCACCTTATTCCCTGTGCCCCGCACTCTTCCAACCTGAGTGGTCTTTCTACAGGGGGTCTCTCGTCCTGTTGGATGGAACTTGCTTAAAACCTTTCAGAGGTACCCTTCTGCCACCAGGTTAAAATTCAAACACCTTGCATGTTAAAGTCCCAAAGCATTGGATTCAGTCCCTGCTGCTGCCTCATGACTCTCCCTCATTAGATCCTGCCCTCCACTTGAAGCTCACATTGGACTCCAGTCTTGAGAAACCACTCACCAAGATCTTCCTTATTTCATGATGGTCCCTCTGCCTGGAACAGTCTTCTGTCTCTCCCTCTCCACTTCCTTTAGCCTGTGTTTTCTCTCATCTGGCAGATTTCAATTTAGTTGTGACTTCCAAAGGGATGTTTTCCCTAAGGTTTCAGAGCCCGCATGCAGTGCCCCTCTCATGCGTGTTTACATGGGCTACTCTTGGCATTGTTGCAAGTGCTTTGTCTTGCCTGATCTCTTCAACAAACATTGAGCCCTGTTATGGCCAGGGCCATGTTTGCCTTGCTCATTTCCGTATGTCCACCTCCTAGCACTGTGCCTGCTGCAGAACAGGGGCCTGATACATATTTGTTAAATAAGCAAATATCAAGAATTACTCAACTACAAGTCATGTTTTTTTGATTGGAGGAAATTTGTTAGTGAAGAAGAACCAAATATTATTTCATTCTAGAAGGTCACTGGCATTTCTTCAATACCTTATGCCCTTTTCCAGGGTTAGGAAGGAGACTACATTGGTCACTCACCCCTAAAAACACTGGGATCTGTTTCATATGATTGGCTGTGTTAGTTTGTGGGATCTAACCTTGTAGGCAGAAAATGGCTTTTGAGAAAATGCATGGTCCAGCAATTCCTTGTTTGCGTGTCTGGTAGGCCTATGAAAGAGGGACTGGTAGAAATGGGCCTTTATTGGACCAGCTACCCTTCTATGACTGTAGGCAACTAAACTCAGAAAGGGTCTGACGGATTCTAATTGCCGTGACCACACACAGGAAGTGTGAGCTGAGCCTCGGAACAAGCCTGCAGCGTGGTTCCCTCTGTTCCGAGATGATGAACCTGTGCTCTCAGGCTCCTGATCGGCTGCCAGTCTCATCCGTAGTGTTTGAATGCTGCCCTGCTGCCAGGAGACCAGAACACAGGGCATATCAGCATGGAGCATAGGCCCACTGGGAAGACAGGAGTTGGGACAGAAAACTTTTTATTCTGTCACCTGATGTAAAATCAAGGTGACACGGTGAAATCCCAGGAACTAGATTAAGGGACATGTCTCTGGCTCTTCTGTGTACTACGGAGCTAGTCTGTGGCAACAGTGTTACAGGTTTTCATAGCGCCTTTCTTCCCTAGGGCACCGGGCACTTCACTGCCTGTTACAAACAGGCTTTCAGTTGAACGGGTTCTCCCAGGACCCCAGTTCTGATATCATTTATTTATTTTGTAGCACTAGGTGTTTTTTTTTTTAATACATGAAAAAATGGTGGAGAAATCGTCTGTATTGGCACGAGCAGAGTACTGGATACAGGTACGTGTATGTGTGTATATTAAATTCATCCATTAACTATGAGACAGAATAGAGGAGTATGTAATGAACAGAAGGGAGTTAAAGAAGAACCGATTTTACACAAATCATTACAACCCAGTTGTGGCATTGTTAGGAAATTAGGGCCAGTTTATACTTTGAAAACAGTGAATAATTGGAAGGGGGGGTTTCTTTCTATGCCCAAAGACAATTCTCCCCTCACCCAGAAGAAAACCTTCCCCTATCCTTGGAAGTCATCACAAATGTGTACATAAGAAACATGTAAAATGGACTTAGAATGAGGCCACCAGAATGTTTGAACTTTTGTCTCTGGTTCTTAAACAAACTGAGTCAACACCAGTGAGCTTGCCTCTACTAAGACTTCTGTAATAATGTGATTTACAACTAGTAGAAACCAATGTAGAAAAAAAAGCAGTAAGCATTCATGGTGTTTTCATGAAACTGTTTAATGAAGAAAAATTAGTGAAGCAGTAACATATATTTAGGTGCAGAGCTAAGAAAGATTGCCGAGAATGACTTGAAGCTGTAGTACTGGAAGACAAATGCGCAGTCTGTGGCAAATAGTCCTGATGTACCTAGGGCCACGCTCATCCAAATGAGAGTTCTGTGGCAGTTCTAGTTCAGGTGTATCACTTCTGCTTTTGGCCAAGGTGGAGTAACAGAGGCTAGATTTACCTACTCACACGCAACAGTTAAACAGCTGGACAAGGAGCATGACACAATGGCTTGTAAGATGTTAGGCACCAGAGAAAAGAGATAGTGATCCGCTAGAGAGAGAAAACAAATGAAATGTGTCCTCTGATTATGTTAGTGTTACCAAGAAAGACTTTCTAGGCCATGGCATAGGGAGGGGAAATGCAGAAAAACCTTAGGGATCTCCTTGGTTTGAGCAGACAGAGTTGATACTCTGGGAAGGCCAATATGGCTGGACTTTGCAGGGCAGATGCTTGCAGAGAGAGCTGCATAGAGAGTGGAGTCTCCCTTGCATCTGCAGCTGGGTACTGATTGGCCCTTGCTCATAAGGAAAATCCCCAATGCTGGGGATGGAATAACTTGAGAGGATTGGAAGGGACAGTCTCAAAACTCAAACAAGACTGGGAATATAGTCTGTTCCCAGCAAAGTGGAAAATCTCATAATTCATGAGACATTGGGTAGAGTACTCAGAAGAGTGCTGCTCCAGCAGCGCATTTGAAATTAGTCCTAGACAAAGCACTGCTCTGATCCTGTCTAGCAAAGTTTAAAAGAATGTCCAAAAAAGGATCAAACTGCTTCCAAGTAAATTAATGGTGAAGTAGAACAAAACTCAAGATTATTAATAGAAGTACAAAAATATCCAGCACCCAACAAGATAAAATTCACAATGTCTGGCATCCAGTAAAAAAATTACCAGGCATGCAAAGAAGCAAGTGAATATATGATATATAATCAGGAGAAAAATCAATCACTACCAACCCAGAAATGGCACGGATGACAAAATTATTAGACAAAGACATTTCATATGCTTAAGAAGCTAGAGAGAAGACGAAGCATATTAAAGATCATATTGTGGGAAATATATTAAAAAACTTCTCGAGATAAAAACTATTTCTGAGATGAAAAATACACTAGACAAGATTAATAGCAGATTAGACAATGCAGAAGAAAAGATTATTGAACATGAAAATGCAGTAGAAACTATGCAGAATGAAATGCAGAGATAAAAGCCTGGGGTAGATAATGAACAGAGCCTCAGTATACTGTGGTATACTTCCAGTGGCCTGAGATCTATGTAATTGGCATCCTCTAAGAGAGGAGAGCAAAGCAGCAAAAAAATTTGAAGGCATAGTGACCAGACATTGTCCAAATTTGATGAAAACTGTAGATCTATAACTTAAAGGCTCACCAGTGCCCAAGAAGCAGAAGGAAACCATAGGAGCACATCACAATCAAACTGTGTAACATTTGGTGGGAAAGGGAATAAACCCTACAAGCAGCCAGAGAAAGAGGGATACATTATGTATAGAGGAACAAAGTTAAGGATGACAACAGATTTCTCGTCAGAAACAATACAAGAGAAGAGAGTGAGTCAACATTTAAAGTACTGATGAAACAGTTACTGTTAACTTAGAATTTTATACCTCATGAAAATGTTTCAACAGCTAATGTTAAAAAATTAAAAAAATATTTTTTCAGGTGTACAAAAACTGAAAAAACTTGGTACCAACATACTCTTACTATAGAAAAAGTGTCCTTTAGACAGAAGGAAAATGATACAATGGAGATACGAATCTATACAAAGGAATAAAGAGCATTAGACATGGTAACTCTGTGGGTTAATATAAAACTTTAAACAATTACTTTAATTTCTTTGAAAGAAAATGGTCATTGAAAGCAAAAATAGTAGCTTATTGGAGTTTATAACAGAGAAGCAAGATGTATGGGCAATGGTATTGTAATAGGCATTGTGTGGTGACAGATGGTAGTTACACTTGTGGTGGGCATAGTATAAGGTATAGACTTGTAGAGTCACTATGTCGTTTAACTGAAAATGTAAAATCTTGTGTCAACTATAATAAAATAAATAATTAAAAATGTATGACAACAATATCACAAAGGTTAAGAGAGAGGAAATGAAATTTTTTGTTGCTGGGTTCTTGAGCTATATATGAAGTGGTACAATATCATTTGAGGGTAGATTGGTTAAAGGTAGATAGGTTAAAGATGTATGCATTATATAAACTTCAGAGCTACTGCAAAACAAAACTACAAAGAATTCTATCAAAAATACAGCAAGGTAGATAATACAGAATTATAGGGAATATGCAACTAATCCCAAAGTAGGGGCAGTGTATATTAACATTACCTTGATTGTGTGATGGTTTAGCGAGTATATACAGATGGCAAAGCTTATCAAATTACATACTTTAAATCTGTGCATTTGTGACTTTTACCTTAATAAAGCAGCTAAAAAAGATAGATTTACTACTCAACATATAAAAAATAAAATATTTTTAAACAATAAAGTGTTTCATAGTTCAGATTAATATGCCAGAAATAGACCTTCATAGTTTGTGAGAATAAATTAGAATTGTAAAGGCACAGCATTTATAAGAGCTAGAAGGTATCTTAAAAACCACCTAGCCCTCTTTCTTCATTTCACATGAATGAAAATGAAGGTCCAGATAAATGTGAGTTGCTCTAACTTATTAGAAATCATCTGAGGGACGCCTGGGTGGCTCAGTTGGTTAAGTGGCTGCCTTCGGCTCAGGTCATGATCCCAGCGTCCTGGGATCGAGTCCCACATCGGGCTCCTTGCTCGGCAGGGAGCCTGCTTCTCCCCCTGCCTCTGTCTGCCTGTGCTCGCTCTCTCTCTCCCTCTCTCTCTGACAAATAAATAAATAAATTAAAAAAAATCATCTGAGAGTGAACAATAATAGAAAAGAAACTAATCCTTACTTGATTTGTTTGTCTTTCCTTGAAACTTCTTGGGTCCAGATCCTCCATGGGTTATGGCTTTTAAAACCACATCTGTCACAGTGTGTCCCAGAACAAGGAGAGGACAGTGTTTTGATTAAGATGTTGCAACTCAAGCTTAGAGTGGAACAGCACTAGAACTAACTGGGAATAGCAACAACTGAATTATGTAGTTAAACCCAAGGCAGCTGCCTTGTTACCAGTAATCATGATCTTCTTGAATTCTTTAAGTAAGCAGTGGCTTCAAAGACTGAGGGTATTAAACTTCAAAAAAGCACATTTGGGGAATTAATCAATCTAATAAATATGGTGCAGAGGGAAGAAGTATTAAAATCTATAACTGGATGGAATTTTGAACATCTGAATAGACACTATAATTAAAGCATAGTGGATTACAATTGCTCTGGAAAAGAAGATTGGAGATTGCTTGCTCTTTGCAAAGTGGATTTACAAAGGGTGGCTTAAAAAATCTATGAGCAAAGAAAAATCCGACTTGGAAAGGAAAGGAATAGGAGGGAATCAAATGAGAATATGCAACACAAGTTAGGGCAGCCAAAGAGCAGGGTGAATTAATGTGAGCAAATGAGAATGAGAAAGGCTTTTCTGAATAACCAGGAAAAAACGGAGGCAAGGGAAAAGAGAGGCTGGCTGATGGATGAAGGCGATTATAAGATTAAAGATGACTTTGAAGGCTGCTGAGGTACAGCTACATTCCCTGTCGCCCCCTCTGCCAACTCTGCTTTAATAAGACCAATGAAGGAAATAAACTCGGACAGTTAACAGGCAATGAACACTCCTCCAAAGGAGCATTTGATAAAAAGCAGAGAAGGAAACATGTTACACCTTTGGCTTTCCATTAGGAAAGAGCCCTGCTAATCAAAACTGGAAGGCAGTTCAGGATGGGGAGCTTGCCTTAGGAGAATTTTTGGTGTTTGTGTAGAATTTAAATAAACTCAGAAGAATATCAGCCTGTGGAAAAGCTAGAAACACCTTTGTAATAACGTCTGCCAAAACTGATGTCAGTGTTTAGCAGAATAGTGGAATTGATTTGGACATAGAAAAAGAATCTATAAAAGTACAAAAATAAACATTGCTATAGTTGTTAAATAGCCTAAGAGTTTAGTTATTTAAATTAGTCATGTCATGCTTTAACTCTGAAGCAAAATTAAAAATAAAGACTATATGGCATGAGCAAGAGAAATAAAATGAACTATCATGACCTTTTCTAATGAAGGTGTGAAAATATATCCTTGTCCTTTTCCATTTGGGGCTTTAAGGATTCGGACAAGCCTACGTCATTCTCTACATGTTATGGCAATAGGGATTTACCTACTTTGTTTGATATCAGGGATCTCTGAATCCCACTTCCCCTAAAGTATTTCCCTCTTCCATCTGCCAGGAAGCTTGGGATTCTCCAGGCACATCTGTCATTGGATGAACACATACTTGCAGGCTCAGTGTAGTTACATTACCTAGGAAAGTTAAATTACCTGGCAAAATACATTGTCCTTAACTACTATGTAATAGATTGGTTTGGGTTGGTCTTCTTAAAGAATAACTACGAGATATAAAAGCTTAAAGAAATAGTAAGAGCTAACATTTATGGAGTGCTCCAAGCACCTTGCTAAGTGATTCATAAAAGATAATTTCCAATCCTCTGGTCCATGCTTTGAAAAAGGTACAGTATAACCCCATTTTGCTGAATGAAAAAACAAAGGCATAAAAAGATTTAGACAGTTTCCTAGGAAACAGCTGATGATCTAGAAGGATAGGGGACAGGGTGCTCTAGAGAAGATATGGGACCTGTCAGTAAAGGCGGGGACCCAAAGACCAAAAAAATCCCACCTTTTATAAGTGTCCTCTGATTTTTCTTCACGGGGCTAGAGATCTTTATGGTCCCATGTTATGGTTAGATCATAACTAAAACTCTATGGCTCTCCAGTTCTATTAAAGAGCAGGGTCCTAGGTGAATGAATTAGAGGATGGGTGAATTTTGGTCATAGGTGGGCAGAAGATTGAGAAAGTGACATAAACTGGGACAGGGTCCCTGCAGTGAAAAAAACTGTCAAGTCTAGAGCAGCTCAAGGTCTCCTCTTGGTGGCTTCACTCCCTTACCCATGCTGGCATGGAACTCTCCATTGCTCTCTAGACAAAACTCTTTCCTACAAACATAGGGAAAGACTGTGCTTACACACTTTTTCATGAAACACCAGTGTGTTATCTTTTTTTAAAAACATTATTTATTTATTTATTTATTTGACAGAGAGAGAGAGAGAGAGAGAGAGATCACAAATAGGCAGAGAGGCAGGCAGAGAGAGAGGAGGAAGCAGGCTCCCTACTGAGCAGAGAGCCCGATGTGGGGCTCGATCCCAGAACCCTGGGATCATGACCTGAGCCCAAGGCAGAGGCTTAACCCACTGAGCCACCCAGGCGCCCCACCAGTGTGTTATCTTTAAGGCTCTGTGCATTTGTGAACCTGTCATCTTGCTGGGGCCTAGGGAGGAAGTAGGCTGTGGATGTCTGTCTAAGAGCTGAGAATAGGCTTGTGTGGGCAACACTGGAGACTCAGGCTGGGGGTGGGGGCTGATGGTAAGCCAGGCATGAAGGAGCTGGAGGGAAAGCCTGTCTGGATGGCCTGGAGGCTCATTTCTTCCTGCTTTTGGTTGTATAGCTAGAAGCTGGATCAACCATCTGAGTCAGCTCATTAGAAAGACTAACCAATCCCAGCAGCTGATCTCTTCACTTTTAAGCCCTAGTTGTTACATAGTCAACTAGATATTCCTCAGCCACCTTTTCCTAGAGAATTTGTTTCAGAACATTAGGAGATAGGTTCTTTCTACTAGAGCCTTTTCCATTGTTTACCCAGCTTTCCTCTACTCAGAAGCATCTCCCCGGGGTGGAAAGGAACCTGCACACACTGCTGCTTGGCCGATGGGCTTCTCAAAAGAGACCTGATTTTATTTTATGTGGCAAGGTGGGGGTTGTACTTATATCCTCCTCTCAGGGCTGGACAATGATGAGCCAGGTGAACAGTGCTGGGAGGGTGCCCACTGGGACCGAAAAACAGAGTATGCAGTGGGAGAGTGCTCAGGCACCATCTGAAGGTGCGCGTGGTTACCAGCAACAGAGCAGGGATCAGTCCTGAATTCTGAGAGGCAGCCTGGGTGGTTCCCAGAAGAACGATCATGGAGTAACCGGGAGGAGGAATCCAAGCCAGTGCCAGGACGATAGGAGTCTAGAAGTCTAAATTAAAGCTCTCAAACAACAGGAGTTTGAAAACAGGGGTAAGCAGGTGGGGATACTCACGCAGCACTGGATGCAAGAAGACATAGCGCAGCACACAATCCCCACACATAGACCTCGCCAGGAAGAGCCAACATTGTCCAGAGCAGGTTCAGGCATGGGCAGGCAAGCGTGTATGGTCAAGCTGAATGTATTTACAGAGTGGGGCAGGAGATAGGGCAGTGCCTGTCTGCACAAGGTACCAGAATGAGGCAGAAGCCAGGGTCAGTCAGGGTGAACTTGCCAGGAAAGCCAGAGGAGAGGTCAGCTCTGATGGTGTGTTGGGCAAAGCCTGTGCTATCTAGATAGGGCTCTGAGAGTCATTGCAGATGGTTGTGGGTACAGAGAGCAGGACGTGATGTATCTAAGGTCAGCTAATGGAGGCTCGAAAGCTCAGCAAATGACAAGAAGGTAAATTGGTTCAAGCCAGATTAATAATAAATACTCAGGAGAATGTTAAAGGAGCTCTGGCTTGGACAAGGTACCCCGCTGGGTGAGGACCTCCCTCTGGGCAACTCCTAAAAACCCAGTTGTCCCTTCCTTAAGACTTAGCAGAGGCACCAGGAGATCTCAGCAGATCAGGGAAGCTCTGGTTCCCTTGGGGAGTTAGGGGAGGGAGGCATTCTCCCCATTCATCTTGATACATTGGAATCTGAATTCTGTGGGAGGGCATGGTCTTTGAGTGGAATTTATTTCTGGGGCCTTTGGGAGCTAAATCCTTGAAAGGTGGTGGTCATCCTGTAGGGACTCAGTCTTCTTTAATATCCCGTCCTTTTCTGTCTATGACAGAAGTAGTGACCTGGTCATGTAAATCCTGAGGAAAATAATAACACTGGTTTATTGATGTGATTCCTTTACTCATGCATTTGGTGAATATTTATTGAAGAGGCACAAGGCATGGTGCTGTGGATATGATGGCCAACTAGTCGGTATAGTCCCTGCCCTCCAAACACCTTATAGCAAAGAGAGCAAGACAGAAGTGATCAGCAATTGTATTGCTGTGAGATCTGTGGGATACAGCAAAGATACACATAGGTGCTGTGGGACCACAGGCAAGAGCTATCTACCTCGATGTGGAGGTCAAGGAAGGTTCTAGGAGATAGTCAGGCTTGGACTCTGAACTGCTTCTGGTGGCCTCCCTCCCCCTCTCCCCCATTCTGGCACCAAATTCTCTACTGCTTTCTAAGTGAAACCACCTCCCATAAACAGGCAAGACTGGTACCATCACACACATTTACCTGAAACACATTAATGTAATCTCTAAGGTTCTGTGCATTTGTAAACCTTTTATCTCTAATTGTGGAATGAAAGATTATTTCTTGTTCAAAGGAATTTCAGGCTTTAGCAAATGGATATAATGGGTACTTTTTCTATGTTTTAAAAAAATTGTGAGCAGAGTATGCTTCGTGGAAAGTGAGCTCATGAAGTATTATTATGAAGGACCCAGTCAGACCAATTTCTTCTGTATAGTCTAACACACCATCACAATTAAAAGATAGTTCCAAACTGGGAGAAGTATTTGCAGCATGTGTAGTAGATGAATTCTCTCCTAAATGCATAAAGACTATTTAAAAATCATTAGTGAAAAAGGTAAACAAGCAGGTAGAAATGTGGGCGCAGGACTTGAGAAGACAAGGTAGTCATCCTGCTAATTTATAGTTTTTACTTGCACAATTCTTGCACATGAAGAAAGCTCAGAATTGTTATGGAAAATTTACAAGAAAGTTAATCTGACACATTATAGTGATAGACATATTATTATTGTGTTGCATGATAATTAGAGTTAATTTGCATAAAGGCTGTAATTAGTATTACTTTTAGCTAGCCAAAGTTTCAGCTCTTTTTCTCACTTTTAAAATTTCTTGGTAACTATAATTATTGTCAAAGACGTCGGTTTTTCCCTCAACACCCTCATGTTCTCTCTCTCTCACAGGCACACTGTGAAGGGAAAGTGGTAAATGTCCTAGATCAGGTTCCCGAATTTCTGTTGGCTCTACCTCTCCCATGACTGAAGCTTCCTCTCTGATCACCTAGGTGCTCCTATTTCTGGAGCGGTTACTTGTTGAGCAATGGGAAGTTTTTAGCTCTTTCCCTACTCCCACCCTTCCAGGTATCTCTTTGTTAAAGACCTCAAGGCAGAGAACTCTGTGCTTTGAGGGAGTGGACAGTCTTTCTAGAGAGAAAGTGGCAGCAGTGGGGGGCATTCGGTGAAGGAGCACAAACAGGTCAGTGAGGGTGGCTCTGGGGAGGGGAGATGGAGGGGCAGAACCACAGGGTTGTGTAGTCCCAGGGTATTAGGATGAGAGAGGATCCTGGAAGACCAGGGAAGGGGAGGGGCTCAGATCCTCTCATTCTAGGACCAGGGGCTGCAGTGCCAGAAACCAGCAACTCCAGGATTTTTTCCCTGGCAACCATTGCAGAAAAGAGCTGGTTAAGAAGAAGCACAGGTCTGTGCACATGAGGACAATCAAGGGAGCAAGAAAGCAGAACACTCACACTACTCTCTGGCTCAGGCTGTCTCCTCTGACCTTCGTACCTCGTGTTCTTGAAGTGTTGTCTCTAGGTCCCCTAAGACTTGTCATGATTTGTAGGAGCCCTAGGAAGCTCCCTTCCACCTCTCCCCTGCACATGGCTTAGTTGATGCGATAAATTCCTGTCATGGGAGATAAAATCCTAATTCTACAATTAAAGATAAAAAGCTTAAAATACCTAGGAGAACGAATGCATTATTATGAAGGTGTTTTATCAAGTTGTAAAAGACTTGAGGTTATGGAATCCTCTTCTGTTTTTGATGGAAGCAACAAGAAGGCAGAAGGACTAGGAAATCAAGACTGGGCAGATGACATTGGAGAGAACCACATCAGGGAGACCCTTCTCCTGGAATCTTTAAGGAGTCATTAAGAGTCTTTAAGAAGTGAAAATGCCCGAGGCCCAGTGTCATTCTGGCTCATATTTTAGAAGTGAGGTGTCCAGCCCAAGCCAGAGCAGCAGGTGAGGAGAGTTGGGGATGATTGGTAGCAGGCTACACTTAACAGTAAACAGTAATCCCCCTGCCCCACCCCCTAGAATATACTCAGGATCCTCTTTCCGGGGCAGCTGAAAACCCTGAAGGTGAGAAATTTGCTGAGTTGTGAGGATCTCCTTGCCCTGCGTTTTGGTTCTTCTTAGCATAGTTGTTGGCTCCTGCATTTTTTACTGAAGACAGCCGAGAGGGAGTGAATGTAGAGGTCTTAGGGGGGAACCAGCTGCTAGATTGCATGACTAAGATCAGGTTTTCTGTGACTTACGTTGTCATCCATCTATCGCCTCCTGTTTATCTTACTGCCCCCTCTTGGTGCTTTACAGTCTGTCCTGTACAGGGGCTGGCGCACTGCTTGCATATGTGTGAGGACGTGCCCATTCTGTTATTTTAGTCTACGCGATGGTCCATACGAAGATTATTAAACAGAAGTTATCAGACCCAAGAAACAGGAATTGGAAGGTTGAGAAGGTTAATGAGAGAGCCATAAAGAAGCTGGCAGACTGTTTACAAACACTGCTTCACACCGAGGTTATTTAGAAATTCGGAACCTATATGAGTCCCTGGAGGGAAAAGGGGATATTACATGTGCAGATATTTTATTTATTGTCTTCTCCCCAAACAGTAAGTAATAAACAGATGAAACCACAAGGTTATAGAATTGTATTACCTTTTGGCTGTGGCCAAGTAAAACTTTAATTTTCTAGCTAGAGATAACAGACATCTCCTATTACTCAGAGGCAGGGGAAGGGCTACTGTAAAATCTTCACATAAGGGGATTTGTTCTGGGCTTTAGTGGTTCCTGGGGGAAAAAAATGCACAGAGGACTGGATGATGTAGGGGAGAGTTTCATGGATTAGGGTAAGCTCCCTCCCAGAGACAGGCTAGGTAGGTTTATACAGCGATGCCTGAACATGAACCCGGCATTCTAAATTCCACTGGTAGACCATGGCTTATTTCCCCATTCCCAGGTCTTCATGTCCAGCCCTTAGGCTCACATTAAAAGTTCATAAGACCAGTAGACCAGTGCTTGATTTCCTCCTACCATTCGTGTCCTGCAAGATCGGAGGTTACAGCTATTCCTGGCTATACGAGAAAGGTGGGGATTGCATGTATGTAAATCATGTTGGATTAAACCATGCCACAGTAACAAACGACCCCGATATCTTAGTCGTTTAACAACAGGAGTTTATTTTATGCTTCTACAAAATCCATTGTGGTTTTCTGTAACTCCCCAGGAAGCTGTCCTCGTCCACCCACCTACCCATCGTGCTTCAGTACTTTTGGCCCGCCCTGAGATACGTAGCCCCCAGACTCTCCACCAAGGGAAAAGATGGAAGCTGGAGAATGTCACTGAGACTTTTTGCTGACTAATCCTGAATTACTGTCTTGTTTTGTCAACTTCAAGGTGGCTAATTTCATGGTCTTCCATGCATGCATGAAGGGAAAGAATTGCACATCTGCAAGCCCGACTGCAGTCTGCCATGGTGTTCTTCCCATGTGCCGTAATTCTGAAAACTAATGACAGGAGCTGTATATATTATTATGTCTGTTTTTCAGAGCATGACACTGACTTGCCAATGAGCCACTGGGTCAACATTCAGGGCAGGTCTGTTTGCCTCTCTTCATAAGGTGTTTGTTTGATTCTTTGCCCCAGGTAAAGGAGTGGCTTGTTTGTTTTTATTTGTTTCTGTGTTCTTATGCAATGTATATTCATGACCGGCCTGTGTTCTTTCAACCGTGACATACCATCTCTCAAACCTCATTAATGATCTCTGCCAAGACCTTATAAGCATAGTGAAGGGAAGAGGGAAACAATTATTAGGTGAATGTAGTCACTTCATGCAATTCAGGCAGAAGTTCCCTATTTTCCTGCACTAGTTTGGGGTATATTTTTCCCTTTTAATAATGAATCCAATTGCCCCAACCCCA
Source organism: Mellivora capensis (assembly GCA_004024625.1). Lineage (NCBI taxonomy): Eukaryota > Metazoa > Chordata > Mammalia > Carnivora > Mustelidae > Mellivora > Mellivora capensis. The sequence goes on from PISX010018340.1 coordinate 35,366, forward strand.
TGTTTTGTCTCTGCTAGTTACAGTTAACCTTAGATAGGGTAATTAAAGAATGTCTTAGGGCCTCAGTTTTACCATCTATGAAATGAAGCCAAGGAGAGTTTCCCTGTACCATGTCTTGATGTTTAATTACTTCAGTAGGCAATCTGGAAAGAGACCCATGATTTCCTTGGAGGCTAGAGCTTTGCAGATATAAACTCTTATCATCGTTATTTTCCTTGTGACAGGTTTATAGCCTGTGGGACTCACTTGGTACCTGTCACTTACCTGCCTCTTGATCCTTTTCTACAGAGTTTTATCTGTCATTGTATCTCAGGATCAAAAGAGTGTATAAAATTGGGCTCACGGGGGATGACACTGGCAATGCGTTGTTTTCTCCAGGACACCGTAGCTACTGGGCTGCCTTCAGCAGCAGGAGTCATTTTAGGAGGGACTTAAGTCTGGTCTGTTTGTGGTCATCCAGCACTGTGCATCACTGCATTAAAAGATGTGAATATTTTCCCAGGTAAGAGGACCTTATCTGACTTGTCTCTCTCCTAGCTATTGGTTTCCGTATTTTTTCCCCCTTAATGCTTTCATACTACATGACATCTTATGTATTTGTTTTTTATTTACTGTCTCTTTCCCCCACTCCATCCAACCACATAGACATCTGGAATATAAGCTTCACGAGACCAAGGACTGTTATATTTACTGTCACTTTTCAGAGCTTAGACAGTGCTGGGAGCATGGGACACATTTGTTGAGTGAATGGTTGGTAGGCACTCTTCAACACGGCCTCTTCTGTGTATCTGTCCCATGAATGTTTGTGTCTGCATTGTGTGTGCAGTGAGGAGAGAGTATATAAAAAAGTAACACCAATACCTCGCCTTAAGTAATAGTGTAGTTAGGGAACAAGGCCACATGGCAGGAGATGGAACTCCACGGCACTCCACAGCTCTCCCAAGTGATTCTAATTGTATTCATTGTACTGTGCCTTCTAAACTCCCCTTGTGCAGTACTTGTTGGCAGACCATTTTTCTTTATTCTCTTTCTTAAATTGCGACTTTTTGCTCTAGCAGTTAACAGCTGTGGTGTTTCACCTCCGAGTTGTCTGGCACCCAGTAGAGTGGCGAAGTGATCCCTGTGTTAGCTTATCGATATCCATTTGGTACATTCGTCTTGTGGACTAGCTCCTTCTCAGTCTGCCCCAACTCTTCTTTAACCCTGTAAGTCATTTTAATCTGAGGTGCTCCACAGATGGAAGTTATGCCTCATATGCCATATAAATTAATATTATGATGCTGAGACCATTCCATTTGTCTAGGGATTTGCAGTGATTTACTTTTTATGAGTAAAGTTTTATTCAGCTCTTAACAGTGAAACATAAAACTGTTACAGTTGTAATGAAACCTGTAAAAGCACAGAGGGTAGTCTCCAGCAAGATGTCCCAGAACTGGGGGGCGGGGTGATGATGCCTCTGAGAACCGATTGAGGAAAACTTTGGTCCATCATTTTCAAAGGTCTACTTGGCAGATTTTGGGTGTTTCAGACTAGGGCCCCGAACCAGTATGGTTTACAGCTTTGACTCACAACCTCTAAGCAACATCAAAATTTGAAATTGAGTGTTCGCAGAGAGCTTAAAAATGGTCCTAAAAAAGGTGAACTTTCTAGGATCAAAACAGTGTATGACCCCTTTCCCAGATATGGAACACGTTGGGTGCATCAGTCATTGTTGCAGGAGGTAACAGACAGCAGGATTACATCAGGATAATTTAGGAGATTTTTATTAAGAGGATCATTTTTAAAGGTATGGTGTAGGCAAACTAAGCAGTACACTGGAGGCTAGTAAAAGTGGGCTCCAGCACTGCCCCGCAGTCTGAGGGAGTGGCGAGACTGAGAGGCTCCTGGAGCTCTAGGACATTCAGGGCTTCTGGGAGAATCATTTGACTATAGCCAAGATTGCTGGAATGCAGATGGCCCTAGAAGGCAACCCTTCAGTAGGGGAGCTGGGGGAATTCCTCAGTATTCTGGTCTCCTGCTATTACTCCTGACTGACCGAGCTCCACTGGAAGGCAGACGACAAGGGTATTCATGGATGTAGTCTACATGAATTAGAACTTGTGGGAAACAGAGCCACGGGGAACATAATTAAGAGTGAATCTGCATAGGGTTTGCAGGGGTGGAAAGGCTTTCTTTATGGGGAGGAAAAGGTCAGTGCCAGGATCTCAGCCATTGTAGCAGTGAGGATGATAACCTCTTCAAGCTGCTCTAAACCCTGGCTGTGCCCAGGTCCACTGGGAGGTCTTCTCAGGCTAAAACCAGTTATATAATTTTTGGTTCCTGCTGTTTTCTGAATATGTCAGGGTGGGGCAGAAGGGCAGGAGAAAGAGGAATAAGAACGCTAGGAAAGTTGGACTTTCCCAGAAAGGGAATATAATGACACTAGCCATTAGTGTCACAAATTTCACCATTAATTAAAGATTTTACCTTTTTTACTTCCCCATAGGTGTTAGAATTCCAAAGTTTTATGTTACAGTTTAGGGTTAAGGGAAATGTTGTTGGCACCATGGGAGTTCTTTGTAATGTTCCTGGTATGAATCATTTGCTTGTGTCAGTCTTCATCAGCCTCTGATAAAAAGCTGTGGTCATCTTCTTAGACACTAAGAAAGGGTTTAGTGAGATGAGAATAAGCAAGAACGGCTGTGTCGGTGCTTCTCAAGGTTCTCTATCTTGATGAAGGAAGTGGTCCAAAGACCAGACAAATGTCTGAATCATAAACCAAAGCAAGAATTTTTAATTTTGGTTGTTTATTTGCTGCACGTAGCTGATTTTCCCTTGCTCTATCTCATCTCTTCACTGTTCATCTCTCTTCAGAATGCCGTCTGACACAGGTACTTATGAATTCCTATTTATTTATTTATTTATTATGAAACCTAAAAAAATGTTAAGTTATTTATACTCCTCCATTCATGATACATTATCTTTAATCCGTATAAGGTTAATTATTCACTCATTCATTTAGTCATTTATTTCCTTTTACCCCATTTCCTTCTCTTTGCCCATAGGCAACTATTCTAAAGTCTAATGTGCATCCTCTTGTTTGGATATATTATCTTAAAATGTAAATTATTGTTTCATATACATGTACTTTAAGTTTACGCAATTGTATTATACACATATCGGCACTGTATTTTAAGATCCATCCATATTACTATATATGTACATACACACTATTGCTTCTATTATCCTTTGCGTAATTACCTAGTAGTACAAATTGCTGGATTGTAGGGTAGTTCTGTTCTGACTTTCTGAGGAACCACTGTACTGTTTTCCAGAGTGGCTGCACCATTTTGCATTCCCACCAACAGGGCAAGAGGTTCCCCCTCTCTCCTCACCAACACCTGTTGTTTCTTCTGTTGTTAATTTTAGTCATTCTGACAGAGGTAGTATCTCATTATGTTTTTGATTTGTATTTCTCTGATGATGAGTTATATGGAGCACCTTTACCTTTTCATGTGTCTGTTAGCCGTCTGGATGTCTTCTTTGGGAAAGTGTCTACTCATGTCTTCTGCCCATTTCTTAACTGGATTATTTATTTCTTGGGTGTTGAGTTTGATGAGTTCTCTATAGATTTTAGATACTAATCCTTTATCAGATATGTCATTTGCAAATATCTTCTCCCATTCCATAGGTTGCCTTTTAGTTTTGCTGACTGTTTCATTCACTGTGAAGAAACTTTTTATCTTCATGAAGTTCCAGTAGTTCATTTTTGCTTTGTTTTCCTTGCCTCAGTGGATGTGTCTAGAAAGAAGTTGCTATGGCCAAGATCAAAGAGTTTGCTGCCTGTGTTCTCCTCTAGGATTTTGATGGTTTGCTGTCTCACATTTAGGTATTTCATTAATGTTGAATTTTTTTGTCATATGGTGTCAGAAAGTGGTCCAGTTTCATTCTTCTGCATGTGGCTGTCCAGTTTTCCCAACACCATTTGTTGAAGAGACTGTCTTTTCTTCCATTGGATCTTATTTCCTGCTTTGTCGAAGATCAGTTGACCATAGGGTTGAAGGTCCATTTCTGGGTTCTCTATTCTTTTTTTAAAAAATTAATTAATTAATTAATTTGTCAGAGAGATAGCGAGCGAGCACAGGCAGACAGAGTGGCAGGCAGAGGCAGAGGGAGAAGCAGGCTCCCTGCCGAGCAAGGAGCCCGATGTGGGACTCGATCCCAGGATGCCGGGATCATGACCTGAGCCAAAGGCAGCCGCTTAACCAACTGAGCCGCCCAGGCATCCTTGGGTTCTCTATTCTATTACATTGATTTATGTCTCTGTTTTTGTGCCAGCACCATACCATCTTGATGACTACAGCTTTGTAGTTGAGCTTGATATCTGGAATCATGATGCCTCCAGCTTTGCTTTTATTTTTCAAGATTGCTTTGGATATTTGGGGGTCTTTTGTGGTTCCATAAAAATTTAGGATTGTTTGTTCTATCTCTGTGATAAATATTTAATTTTGATGCAAACATTTTTTTTGGGAGGTCTTAATGGCTTGTGCTTTGGAAGTTTTGATTAAGAAGTCCTTCTTCATATTGAGGCCACATATTCTCATATAGCTTTTTTTTTCCTGCTTAACTTTATTTTAAAAATGCTGTTTGCATTTAGATCTTTAATCCATCTACTTTCCAGCTTTATATGAAATATTAAGTAGAGATCTAGTTTTATTTTTGTCCATGTAATTAGCTAATTTTCCCAACCTTATTCACTAAGTAACCATTTTTCCCACTTTGATTTGTAGTGCCATCTTTATCATACATTTAAGTTCTCATGGATACATGGTTCTCTCTCTCTGAACTACCATTGTTCTCTGTGGAAAAATGCTTTTCCATTGTCCATTCCAATATCACCTTCTTTTCATTACTATAACTTTATTACTGTATTTAATGTGTGGTAAAAACAACTCCATGCTTTTAAATTTTTTTCAGGATACCTGGGTGGCTCAGTCAGTTAAGTGTCTGACTCTTGATTTCAGTTCAGGTCATAATCTGAGGGTTGTGAGATCAAGTTCTGAGTCAGACTCTAAGCTCAGCAGGGAGTCTGCACGAGATTCTCTCCCTGTCCTTCTCCTTCTGCCCCTTGGCCTCCCTCTCTCTCTTAAATAAATAAATAAATGGATAGATAGAGAGATAAATAAATCCTTAAACTTCTTTTCTCAAGGTTGACTTAAATATTTGTGGATCTTTAAGTTTTCATATAAGATTTCAAATGAGCTTATTGATGTTCTCAAAATTCCAACTGGTATTTTAAATGAGATTGCATTGAGTTTATACATTAATTTGGGGGAGAACTGACAGCTTCATGGTATTAAAATCCTATAGATTTTTATATATTGATCTTGTACTTTGCAAACTTGCTGAATTTTTAATTTTTAATTTCTCTGCAAATAATGACATTTTTATTTCTTTTTTGAAATGCTTTATTTCTCTATTTTTTTTTCTTTCTGTATAGTGTTGGCTAGGACTTCTAGTACTGTGTTAAAAATTTGTGGTGCTATTGATTACTTATTTTTCTTGCTCCCAATTTTATAGGGAAAACACTTACAATTATCCATTAAGTATAATATTGCTATAGGTTCT
>PISX010018341.1:0-41058 GCA_004024625.1 Mellivora capensis
AGGTGGAGGTAGTGGAAGTGATCATGATGGTGATGAAAGCAATGGTGGTGATGGTTTAGTGGTGGTGTTGCTGCTGGTGTTGGCGCTGTTTTATTAGTGTTGGTAAGAGTGTTTTGACAGTGGTGGGTTTTTTTCCTCCACTTTCCTACAAACTGATTAGAATATATTGTCTCATAGCATTAGAGGAACTGAACATAAGAATCCGAAATGATTTCTTCCAACTCTTGAATCCACATGTCAACAATTCCAGTACCTTCCACAGGAATCCCAATTTTCCGGCAATTCACACACCTCAAAAGAAAGAGGTGTAGAAAGAGCCATAACAAACCCAAACAAACCCAAGCATCGCCAGACATGAAGGCAATTTTTTGGTAAAGTAGCACAAACTGAGCAGTGACTATCTGGTGATGCTTCTGGGGAGAGTGTAGGTCGTGTACTGAGCTCATAGAGGATGCCCCGCACTGAGCACAGGAGTCGTCTCTTTTAGTCCTTACAACTAATTACCCTGGGGTTAGGTCCTATTCCACCCATTTTACAAATGATCAAACTGCGGCTCAGAGATGCTAGGGACTGCTACAGAGAGTCCAGCAGGCATGTCTGATGCCGACGCCCATGGTGCCCTGATCTTGGCTACAAGGAATTATAAAGCCTCAGAGGTATTTGGCCCCTGGAGGTGAAAATATGGACCCATTCTGGGTCTCCACTAGAACCTCCCATGGTAGTCCCCATGTTCCGGCCCCCCAATCCCACTGTCACACTGACACAGCCCAAACCCCACCAAGATGGTCTCCGGTTACACCCTCGGAACACCACCGCACCCCAGGCCCTGCTTCATGGCGCAGCGGCGTCTGTGCCTCTGCTGCCAGCCCTTCTGATGCCTCGGGGAGAAGCACAGCTGTCCTGCTAAGGCATATACCATATCCCACTCCGGCCCTGCTAGAACCCTCCAGAGAGCTCCTCCGACCATGGCTTACAAGGCCCTGCACAGTCTGGGTCCAGCCCTCCTCTTTGACCTCACTGCCTCCCATCTGCCCTTGGCTCTATCCCTCCAGCCTCGGTGCCCTCTTGCTGGTCCTCACACACTCTAGCCTTCTCCCCTGAGGGCCTTTGCACGGTCTCCTCAGTGTGTCTAGAATGCTCTCTCGCTGCAGAACTGCATGGTTCTCTCCTGCACTGCATTCGGGTCTCTCCTCCGAAGTCCACAGAAAGGCTCCCCCAACCACCTTATCTAGAACGGCCCCCATCACTCCCCTTGTCCTTACCCGGATCTCTTGTCCATCTCCATCTTTCCAGCTCCTTGATATGCTTTGTATCGTGTGGCCACAACAGGAGAGCCGTGTGGAAGCAAGGTCTTTAACTGATTTGTTTGCTGCCATAGTCTCGGCCCCCGGAACAGTGCTGAGCACACAGTAGGCACTCAATACATAGGGGTAAAAAGGCAGGAGGAAGGAGGGAAGAGGGGGAAGGAAGGAGAAAGGAAGGCCACAACCGAATGGATCAACAGGTGAACAAAGCAGAGGATTCACACACAGTCGCTGAGCCCCAAGACCTGACAGAGGGTCCCAAACCACTTCCTTCAAAGGTCCCCGATCCACGGGACAACTAGCCCTGCTACAGTCTTTGAAGGACCTGCTCCCCACCCAGCAGCACCTTTCTCTGCCTCCCACCTCTCCCCTTATCGCCCTCCTCCCTCCCACCTGCTTCCCTGCCCTTGCCTGCCCCCCACCTCCCTCCCTCACTAGAGACTGGAAAAAAGGCCACGCGGCGGTTGACTGACTGTCAAACACCTCCGTGAGTTTCTTCCCCACAAAGAGACTCTGACGATTTCTGTGTTTGTTTTCTTCCCTTCTCTAAGCTGCTGAGCTGTCCCTGGCATTGTGCAAGAGGTCAGACCCCAGGGCTGGGGGGGACTGTCAACAGCTCCCTCATGCCTAATGTAGGCTCCCACCCCAGAAAGGGGGCCCCGGGTTTTACTGGCCTAATGGCCTGGGCCGGAACACACACACACACATGCACACACACGCACGCACAAGTCGCTGTTTGTTTTCCCTGACAGGTCTGGCGTCCCCCCATGGGACCCGGGAAGCTCCAAACACAAAATGTCTCCTTCCCTAATTGGACGATGTGAGAAACAGTTTGGATAAATGGAGACATGTCACCCAAAGTGTGTCATCCCTTTCTGGAGAGCAGGGAGGCTGAATGCTTTGAGGCATATATATATATGTATATACATATACATATATATATATTTTACTTTGTTTTTAATTCTAATGTTCATGTGTTTTATATATAAAATAGAAGCCAAAAATCTCCCCCCAAAACATTTCATTGTGTGCCCCAAGGTACATAAGGACAATTTGTTGTTTAATCATACATCTACACTGAACAAATATTTATCGAATGCCTACTATGTCCCAGACACTGTTCCAGGTTTGGGGGATGCAATGGTGAGGAGAAGCTGACCCTTGTTCTTCTAGAAAGTCTCTCTCTGCAGCCCCAAACAATGAGCCGCCCCGGCTAGGGCAGAGCTGTGGTTACACCCATGTGTCTCACATCCCTCACAGAGATTATACCAAACACACCGATCAGCAGCTTCGTTTTCTGTATTTAAAACTATGCCTTGAGCTCTTTTCCATGATCAGCCCATAAACTTCTGCCTTTTGCATTGCAAACGTTGCACGTACCCTATTGTTTGCGTGGACTGTGACCCATTTGAACTGTTCTCTGTGGTGGAATATGTGGGTTATTTCCAAGCTGATTTCTAGAAGTCGAGTTGCTAGAAAAGGGAGTTAAGTAAAAACCCAACAGACAGTGTAAAAAGGGCTAAAGATTTTCTTTATTTATTTGTCAGCTAGAGGGTGAGTATAAGCAGGGGGAGGAGCAGGCAGAGGGAGAAGCAGGTTCCCCGCTGAGCAAGGCACCCAATGCAGGACTCATCCCAGGACCCTGGGATCATGAGCTGAGCTGAAGGCAGACATGCTTAACTGAGCTACACAGGCGCCCCTAGGGGCTAAAGATTTTGAAGTGAAAGGTTAACTTGCTGTCTTCCCTTGGTTGTACACACTACACTCCTTTCACCTTCAAAGTCAAGGAAACTGGTCCATTAGCCTGTAGGACATACGGACGAAACCTATTGCATCAATAAGGAGGCCCTCTGCTTCAGAACCCCAAAACAAACCATACCCACCCAGGGGACCTCACCCTCCTGGCATCAGCTAGCATGAGCGGGGACACTGTTTGCCTGTGCTCCACTGGCCAGCATGATGTTGACCTGGGCAAGTTGGCTGTCAATGCCCCCACCCGCCGTTCCTCATGCCTGGCTTCACCCCCCTGCCAGCCAGGCCAGCCAGCAGTATCGGGTCCTGACGGTACCCCCAGCTCCCCCAACGGATGGTGGGTGCCCAGAACACGATGGCCACCTGTGACGCTCACCCCAGCTGTGACCTGACCGGCATTGCCACTGTTGGGGCAGATGCTTACCATCCCAAACAAGAACAGCAGCTATTTTGTTGAGTGGATCCCCAATAATATGAGAATAGCTGTCTGGGACACCCCATTCCTGTAGGAGCTAAACACACCTGCCGCCTCCAGTGGCAAGAGCAGGGCCATCCAGGAGCTGTTCAGGAACCTCTCAGAGCAGTTCACTGCCACGGCCATGCTCAAGTGCAAGGCCTTCCTGCCTGGGTACACGGGCAAGGGCACAGACGAGATGGAGATCCCCGAGGCCAGAGGCAGCAGGAATGATCTAGTGTCCAAGCACCAGCAGGACCAGGGGGCCAGCACCAAGGACGAGGATGAATTTGAGGAAGAGGTGGCCTAGAGCTGTCTGGTGTCTAGCAAAGCACGGAGGCTGTGTGAACTCTTTATCACCCACACCTGTTCTCTAATGGCCATGTCTCCGTGGGTCCTTGCACTACCTGTCTTGACATCATGTGCGGTACAAATGCTACCATTAGAGCATGTTCACCGTCCACTGAAGGAATAATTAATTAAAGAATAGAGGAGGAAGTTGGTGAAGGACTGAGTGGATACTGGGTGGTTGGACAGACAGATGGGGGACTGGATGGACGGGCAGATGGAAGGATGGATGGACAGACGGACGGACAGATGGACGGATGGATGGATGGATGGACGGACGGATGGATGGACGGACGGACGGATGGATGGACGGATGGATAGATGGATAAATGCATGGCCGGCTGGCTGCATGGATAGAAAAGGGGGAGAGATAGATGGGTAGATACATAAAATATGGAGGAATGGACAAATCGGCGGCTGGTTGGATGTGTGAATAAATGGATAAATCAAAGGAGGATGGGTGAACAAGTAAAGGAGGACCCACACAAAGAAGGGAATAAGGGAAAAGTGGATAATGGATGGCGGGCCGATTGATGGATGATGAGCAACCACCGAATTTATAAAATTGACAAAGTACAAAGACGATTAGTAGCATAATTGCCCCATAAGACTCCTTTTAATCCCTGCATGCCTTCAACATTATAATTCAACTTGCACTTTGCTTATGAGGGGAGCACCAAGGTGACAGGGGAGCTGCATCCAGGTCTTGGCGCTTAGTGCACCGTGGGAGTCCAGCAGATAGTGATTAATGAAGGTGATGAGTAAGAAGGAAGAGACCGCATGCCTATCCGGGCCAGATGCCCCATGGGAAGGCCCATTACCAATGTCCACTGTCCAACATCTGGAACAGAGGGGATGCCATAACAGGAACCCCATGGTGTCTGCGAATCACCATCTAAAACCTCCGCCTTCACAAATATGCTTCTTCCTGTCCAGCATGTTTAAATGCTCAAGCCATCGACAAGGACTTAGAAGCCCTCCGTGCTATGGTTAGTGCTGTGAAGTGTGTAAACCTGGCGATTCACAGACATGTACCCCTGGGGATAAAAAATTGTTTATAAAAAAAATAAAAATTAAGAATAAAAAATAAAAATAAAAAAAATAAAAAAAAATAAAAAGAAGCCCTCCCCGGTCTACATAGGTGGCACATAGAGCCAGCTTCCCAAAAGCAACAGAGATTAAGCAGTCACTTCTCTTTGGATCAATGTGTCACCAGGCTTCTGTCCCAACTTGTCTGCCAAGCCCCTTTGACCTGCTCAGGGGCCTCTGGGTCTCCGGATCCCAGTCCTCAAAGGCCATCAGTTAAACAAACCACCTTGGGAGCCATCAGCACATCTTCCAAGTCAAATAAGCCTTGGCCTCCAGTGAGTTCAGCAGCTGGGAGGGTGAGGTGATGAAGTCAGTATGTGTGTCTGAAGCTTGTCTGTCACTGCTGTTCCTGACGGACAGCAGGGTGGCAGGAGAAGCACAGAGGAGCAAGCGGCATCCATTGAGGAGCAACCGTGCACAGGGATTAGCCGGTCTCTGCCCCGTGCCTCAATTTATCCTAAGAGGCAGGGAGCAATGTTCAGAAGAAAAGGTTGAAGCTCAGAGAAGTAAAGTGGATTGCCCAAGGTCACACAGCTAGCAAGTGGCAGAATGATTTGAGATCAGGTTTTCAGGTTTGCCTTTCACCCAACCCATGTGTAAAAATATATTTCAATTTGAGACTGAAAAGGTAAGCCATGGGGTCTGTTCTCCAGTTTGGTGTCCTCATAATGGAAAATCCTAAATATCAGAACCTAAGAGTGCATTTGGGCAGGGAGGGTTCAATTTTTTTTTAAAAAAGTGTCAAAGAAGGAGGTCTTCTATAGGCCAGTGGGAAGAGAGAAGAAGAAACCCATCATTCTCGAGCACCCCTATGGGCAGGTGGCCACCATGGAGAATGTGGGTCTCTAAATGACCACATGGAAACACCACACTGATGAGGAGCACCTGACTGGCCTTTAGTGTGACGGGGATCAGCCTTCACTGAGTGAAGCCACTGGAGTGTGGGGGTTATTCGTTAGAGCAGCGAGCTGTTACTCTCTCATACCACTCAACCACTGCTGACTCTCAGGCCCAGAGCCAACAGGGTAGCAGCTACTTGGGAATCAGGAAAAGGCGCTCCTTCCCCACGCTCCCCCGTCCGCCATTTTCATTTCTCATCAAGAATGATATTTCCCAAGACAATAGTCATTCCTTACCAGATTCACAGTTTTGGCCACAGCCAGTATTGCCTGCACTATGAAGGCCTAATGATGCTCTTCACGCCCACTCAGTCGTTGTCAAATACGTTGATTTCAAAAGGCAGCTGTGTATTCCTACAGTCATTGCAAGTCCAGGGTCCTTCAGAGAAAGTCACCTTAAAAGTAAACTCGAAGAACACCATACCACCGTCATTGAGTGTTAAGGGAATATGTCTGGAAGGGCTTGGGGCCCGAGGGGAAGCCTCGGGCTACTTAAGAGAGCTTAGCAAGTGTTGGGAGGCCTAAAGAGGACCCAACCAGGATTCACTACCTACTTCCTCCATTCCAAAGAAATGAGAAGGTAGAGACAAGGGAATATGTTATAGCTTTAAGGCTGTATTCCGTCCTATACCTGTCCCTCCTAAAAGTCTCTCTCAGATTAAGAAATCTTGATCTGGAAGATCATTAAGAAGAGAGGTGGTCACGTGATCCAAGGTGGTCATGGTCAGTGGCGCCTGGAACAGCTCTGGCACTATGCTTTTTGCCTTCTGCGTATCCTGCCCTGCTTCTACCAGCCCCAGCACGCGGGCCCGCGGAGCCCGGGGATCCACCCCTTCTTGGCTGCGAAACGGAGATGCCATTCCCCAAGTTTTCCCAGGCAGGCCCAGTCTGCTCATTTCTCCCCGTTCATCAGCTTCAAAGCTCCTTTCTCAACAACCTCCCTGGACTTGTCTGAGCCACACTTCTTCACAGGAAGCTGGAACTCAGGAGGTGGTAAAGATGATTTCCTCCAGGACGCAGGTACCCTTGACCACCTCCCCTTGGAGCACCATTCAAGGGACAAGAAGAAACAAATGCACACACGCACCCACATGCATTGAAATCCCTGAGCATGACCCAAAGAAGAGAGGTGTGTGTGTTGTGTGTGTGTGTTGAGTGTGAGTGTGTATGTGTGTATGTGGTGCTCTCAAATACCCCTACCAGTCAGTCTAACAAGTAGTTGTTATTTTAATGGCTTTGTAATCTGATTTGCACAGTGTACATTTACAAAAAGTCCCCAAGTTCTACTGCGATTCTTAAAATAATAATAATAATAGTTTTAAAATATATGCAATTGTATCTATTATTATTTAAATATCAATAATACTACAGCAATCTATAATAATGATTTGAATATTTAAAATACAATAATAATTCTGCAACTCTGCCAGGAAGTCTGCCGCTAACCAGCTGTATGATGTTTGGTGAGTCGCTTTGCCTCTCTGAGTCCTGTTTCCAGACCTATAATATTTTAGCCAGATACTCCTTAGAACCTCATCTAGCCCTGGATATTTATGACTTTATAATTTCGTAAAGTATAATTTACAAAAGTCACTGCCCAGCAGAGACAGCGTAAAGCTTTGTCATTTACTAGCTGTGCGTCCTTGGGCAAGTGACTCAAGCTCTCTGTGCCTAGTCTCCTCATTTCTGTGAATAGGGATACAAAGAGTACCTACCCGGTTAGGCCTTAAAGAGGATTAAAGTGTTCGGTAAGGTGCCTTGGTATAGTGCCATAATTAAACACAGTGCTAGGACCCAGGCTGGGTGCCCTTCTCTGGGTCTCAGTATCTCTGTCCATCCAATGGGCCTGCCAGAGGTATTCCCCTCCCTGAGCTGTTGTGCGGGCTTTAAGCAGTGACTGGCCCGTGGTCAGCTCTGGATGTGTAGGAGCTGTTATTGATGCTTTCCCGCACAGGGTCCTGGGGCCAGGTGAGGTGACCCCCCACAGGCCCCTCCTCCAAGGGTCCAGATTCTCTCAAGACTGGAAAGTTCAAATATCCAGGGATAGGTGGGGCTGATTTGCAAAACCAGCGCCACAGGGGTCTGCCAGGTATCCACTCACCTGGCTTCCCTGGGCAGCTCAGAAGCGAAGGTGGGACCAGGACCGAGGGAGGGAGAGACGGAGGGAGGATAAAACCAGGGAGCAGGAAGGGCCTCGGGTTCATCACTGCCAACCACTCTGAAGATTACAGGAAGACTAATAGGGCCCCCACGGCCTCGGGGATGAACAAACACAATCTTTGTGGTGGGCCTTTGTTGAATAACTAGGGCAAACTCTCTCTGTGTGTCTGTCTTCCTCCCTTTCATTCCGCTAATGAAAGAGAAAGAGAAGAAAGATTTCCCTTTAGAAAATCAGGAGACAAGAGGGAAGCATTCAACGCGGAAACCCCAGAGGGCATCTTCAGAATTTACCCACATAAGGCAAATTCCTTGTCTCTCTCTGAATCCTTGCAACTGTTCAGCCCGCCAGGTGTTGGCAGCTAAGTTAACGACTGTCACACAAGAGATGAACAAGCTGAGGTTGGCTCTCAGGACCTGTGGGTGTTGGAGCCAAAGTAAGAGAGAAGGTCTTTACTTGGGGGTGGAGCCCGAGGCCGGCTGTGACAGGCCTCTGGGGACAGGGAGGTTTGACAGGACACCTGAAGGCAGGGGGCAATTTGCAGCAGAGGGCCCTGGTCTGGGTGCCTGAGTTCTTACTTCTGACCTGGCCCTTATCTGCTGTATGACCTGGGGCCAGTCCTTTCCTTCCTCTGGGTTTTCATTTCCACACCCCAAAACGGAGAAGGTAGAAACAAAGGCTATCTGGGATCCCTTCTGGTCTTGTCATTTTGTGCTGAGGAGGTCAGGCCAAGCTTTGAATCAACTTCTAAGGCACCCTATTGAGAAGGTATTCAGAGATGATTCTAGTGGACATTTCTGCAGTAATATTGGTCCATATCCACTTAATATGGTGCCACACTTCACCAGGCCTCCTTTTATGAGACACAGAGTAGGTTGTTCCAGAATGTTCTTTTTCCCATGCTTGGGTTCAGAGAAAAGATTGGTGACAAAGATCCAGAATGGAAATACTATTCTGAATGCCAGAATGCGATTGCTTAAATGATCACCCATTCATCCATAAAACTCTCCAGTCATCCATTCACCTATACGTGTATGCATGTTTCTGTATCCATCCCTTAATCAATCCACTCATCAGCTTACCCCTATATCCATCCAGGCATGCATGTGTGCATTCACATATACACATATGTTCATACATACACATATCCATCCATCCATTCATTCGATCATCTGAACTTTCGTCCTTCCATGAATCCATCCATATATACATGCACCCATCCCTACACTCATGCATCCATCCAAATATGCATCCATCCAAATATCCATCCATCTGTTCATACAGACACCCTTCCATCCATCTATCCAACCATCTGCTCTTTGAAGGCCCTCAAGGAAAGAAGACCATTGTTCATTCCTTTAAGGAGCTCACTGACCGACAAGAGAACAGATATTTCAAACAGGGTGTGAAGACTCCCATGATAAGTAAAGAGACAGAAGGGAGAATAGAGGGAAAGATGTCTATGACAACAGCTTCTGACTAATAAGCCACTCCTGTGTGCCCGAGCCATTGCTTATACTGAACAGTGACTTTTGGAGCTGGACATTATCACCCTCATTTTGATGACAACGAACTTGAAGGAACTTGAGACTTAAAGAGATTCATTAACTCTCCCACATTCTTACAGCAAGTAAGTAGCCCAGCCAAGACTCAAATACCTTTACCTGAGAGCCCAAGGCCCCCATCCCATATTCACCTGTTCCAATGGAAGATGCAGGAATACAACCAAAGAAAGGCAGAAACATAAACAAGTCATCAGAAACCTCCTAGAAGGGACCTCTAAAAACCTCCTGTCTTGTCAACAGGGGACAGGGAGGCACCACTTCCTTCTTTTTTTTTTTTTTTAAGATTTTTATTTATTTATTTGATGGAGAGAGAGATCACAAGTAGGCAGAGAGGCAGGCAGAGAGAGAGAGAGAGAGAGAGAGAAGCAGGCTCCCCGCTGAGCAGAGAGCCTGATGAGGGGCTCGATCCCAGGACCCTGAGACCATGACCTGAGCTGAAGGCAGAGGCTTTAACCCACTGAGCCACCCAGGTGCCCCCACCACTTCCTTCTTAAAGGGATAGCAACTCCAACACCTTGTAGGAGGTAGAACAAGGGTCCCCTGGAGATGCCCATGTCCCCTGAACCTATTAAACACATTATCTGACATGGCCAATGGGACTTTGCAGGTGGGATTACGTGTAGAATCTTGAGAGGAAGGCGATCATCCTGGTTTATCCAGGGGGACCCAGTGTATCCTTAGGTCCTTAAAGGGGGAAAAAAGAGGTTCAGAGTGAGGGGAGGAAAGTTGGAGATGGAAGCAGGGGTCAGAGTAATGCCAAGATGCTCAAGGTGCTCTGAGCTGAGGTGCCCTCGAGAAGCTGGGAAGAGGCAAGTAAATGGAGTCTTCTCCACAGTGTCTAAAACGCATACAGACCTGCAGACACCTTGATCTGAGCCCAGTGAAACTGATCTCAGACCTCAGATGGGAAAAACTGTATGATAAGTGTACACTGTGTTAAGCCGTAGTTTGTTGTCATTTGTTTCAGCAGCAAGAGGAATATCTTTGGGGGTGTATAACCATAAGCAGCAGCATCTTCCCCAAAAGTCAAGAAATGCTTCCTCATATTTAACAACAGTATCTGTTCTGATTTTGTTTCTTAAAGCATAAACACTGAGTGACTATCTTTGTTTTGTTATTTTTTTAAGATTTTATTATTTATTTGACAGAAAGAGAGAGAGAGAGAGAGAGACCACAAGTAGGCAGAGGGACAGGCAGAGGAAGAGGGAGAAGCAGGCTGAGCAGAGAGCCCGATGTGGGGCTCGATCCCAGGACCCTGGGATCATGACCTGAGCTGAAGGCAGTCGCTTAACCGGCTGAGCCACCCAGGCGCCCCATCTTTGTTTTTGTTTTGTTTTTTAAAGATTTTTATTTATTTATTTGACAGAGAGGGAGAGAGAGAGAGCACAAGCAGGGGAGCAGCAGGCAGAGGGAGAGGGAGAAGTGGCTTCCCGCTGATCAGGGAGCCTGATGCGGGGCTCGATTCCAGGACCCTGGGATCATGATCTGAGCCGAAGGCAGAGGCTTAACCAATGGAGCCTCCCAAGCACCCCGATTGACAATCTTTGTAACAGAGGTGAGCAACCATCACCACAGTCCATTTCAGATTTCTGTCCTTTGAAAAACGAACTCTGTCCCCATTAACCATCACCTCTTTAAACCCCAGCCCTCTTCCTAGCCTGAAGCAACCACTTTCTGTTTACATTTCCCTGTCCCAGCGTTGCAAACAAATGGAGTCAAATACTATATGGTCCTCTCTGACCGGCTTCTTTCTCTTAGCAGAATATTCACCAGGTTCA
This sequence comes from Mellivora capensis, assembly GCA_004024625.1. Classification (NCBI taxonomy): domain Eukaryota; kingdom Metazoa; phylum Chordata; class Mammalia; order Carnivora; family Mustelidae; genus Mellivora; species Mellivora capensis. The sequence goes on from PISX010018341.1 coordinate 11,348, forward strand.
CCGGTGTTGTAGTGTGAATCTATACCTCATTTCTCTGTAGAGCTGAGTCACAACCCATTACATGGATAATATACCACACTGTATTTCTCCATTCATCGGCTGAAAACCATGGAGATTGTTTGCACATTTTGGCTGTTAAGAATAATGTTGCTGCAGGGGCACCTGGGTGGCTCAGTGGGCTAAGCATCTACCTTAGGCTCAGGTCATGATCCCAGGGTCCCGGGATCGAGCCCCAAATCAGGCTCTCTGCTCAGCGGGGAGCCTGCTCCCCCCACCTACCCCCCCCCCCGCCTGCCTCTCTGCCTACTTGTGATCTCTGTCTGTCAAATAAATATATAAAATCTTAAAAAAATAAAAAAGAAGAATGTCATTGCAAACATTGGTGCAAGCTTTTGGGTGGGCACGTGTTTCCATTGATCTGTTCCTTTCTCCTGGGTTTTCTCATTTCACCTCACTCCCTTCTAATACCCAGACATGGAATTAATTATTGGTTCCTGTAGTAATTCTGTGTTGAACTGAGGACCTGCCCCTGTGCCGACCTGAAGCATTTCCACTCGCCCCATCGCTGTAGGAGGGCTGCCATTTCTCCACAACCTCAGCAATGTTTGTTGTTGTCGGACTTGCTGATCCTAGTCTTTCTAATGGGTGTGAGATAGCATCTCATTATGTTTTGATCTGTATTTCCCTGATGACAAATGATGTGAAAACATCCTTTTTTTGTGTTCATCGGCCAGTTGCATGTCACTTCCTTAAAGACCTGTCGATTTAGATCCCTTGCCCATTTTTAATTGGGTTATTAGTTTTTTCTCGAATTATACGAATTCTTTACATATTCTGGATACCGGTCCCTTGTCAGATACATGATTTGCAAGTATTTTCTTATTTATCAGTTATTTACATATTTACAGTCCATGTTAATATTTGTCATATATTAAGATAAAGAATATTTTCTTCTAGTCTGTGAGTTGTCGTTTCGTTGTCTTGATAGTGTCCTTTGAAACACAGAAGTCTTCATTTTTGGTGAAGTCCCATGTATCGGTTTTTCTTTTCATTGTTTGTGCTTTTGATGTCACTTAAATGATTGTTTAAAGGACAGAATAATACATGTAAAATATCCAGCAGCTGGTCTGATATATAGTAAGTAACTGATTACTATTGAGGCTTTAATCCTGTATCTGGAAAAACAGAATGTCTGAGGCACCTGGGTGGCTTAGTCAGTTAAGGCGTCTGCCTTCAGCTCAGGTCATGGTCCCAGGGTCTTGGGATCGAGCCCCACACTGGGCTCTCTGCTCAGCAGGAAGCCTGCTTCTCCCTCTCGCACTCCCCCACTTATGTTCCCTCTCTCGCTGCATCTCTCTGCCAAATAAATAAATAAAATCTTAAAAGGAAGGAAGGAAGGAAGGAAGGAAGGAAGGAAGGAAGGAAGAAAGAAAGAAGAAAGAGAGAGAGAAAGAGAGAGAGAGAGAAAGAAAGAAAGAAAGAAAGAAAGAAAGAAAGAAAGAAAGAAAGAGAGAAGGAGAGAAGGAGAGAAGGAAAGAAAGAAAACAATGCCATGACTCGGTGGGTTTGAAACAATGAGGATGAACGGAATGCTGTGGGTGATATTTTGCCCTTCATTCACTTGGACTTCTGTTGAGACCCAAATTTGAAATGACCCTGGCTACAGACATCCCATTCCTTTATTTGTTAAAAAAGATAAGGAGATCTTAAGACAGACCCTAAATGTTGTAGTCAGCTCCCTGATGAAATCTCGGTGAGCATGTGCACCTGCCCTGGACAGCTCTTATAGACTCATAATTAGTTCATTCCATGTATAAGGACATGTGGAAGTCCCGCCTTCCTTCCTGGCCAAGCAGAGAGGCTGTCACCTCCAAAGGGCCATTTAGCTCCGGGGGCGGGCAGAGCAGGCTCAATTTTGGCTCTGCCTTTTACTGGCTGTGACACATCATTTAATCTTTCTGCAGCTCAGTTTCTGGAAAACAAGGGATCATAAGAGTTGTTTTCATTCATTCATCTGTTGCTTGTTCAGTTATTTTTTTGAGCACTAACTCTGGGCTGGGCACAGTTCCGGGCACTGGACAGAGATTGGTGCGGGGCGGGGGGGTGGAGAAACCAGACAGAGATTTTACTCTCACTCTTGTGCAGGATTGATCACAAACACAGTAAACTGAAAGGCTACATAGCAAGTCAAGTGGGGAAACACCCAAGAAGAGAGAGGGAGGTGCATGTGTGTGCATGCACGCGCATGTATGTGTATTGGGGAGGGACACTGATAGAATGATCCAGAAAGGCCTCACTGAGAAGCTGATGTTTGAGAGAAGATCCAAGGTGAGAGGTGAGAGAGCAAACTCTGAAGATACTTGGTGAAAAGTGTTTCAGGCAATGGAAAAGCACATGCAAAGGCCCTGAGGTGGGAGTGTGCCTGGTGTGTTAGCGTCACACCAGGGAAACCAGAGTGGGAGGGGGTGTATGTGTAAGGAATGCGTTCAGAAAGATAACTTTATAAAGCGGTCCTGAGAATTAAATCATGTACATAATAGATATGTAATGACCAGATTTTAAGTGGTGAACCCATGCAAGCGAATGAGTCCGTCAATGGATATTTCATTTATCCATCAAGACACCAGCACTCAGAGAGGTCACTGACTTGCCCACGGTCACGCAGCTGGCTTGTGAAAAACTTGTAGCCAGACTTCAGGACTGACATCTGTAGCCCAAGATTTAATCTTCCCAAAATTATTGACACAGATAAAAGTCCTGAGGGATGCTCTCCCCCAATCCAAATTTAAATGCCAGCATTTGCCATTATGAAATGAAGATATCCTCCATAACATCCTACAGCACACCCGCACAGCCCACCCATTACAAAGACTGACCCAGCCCCAAATGTCAACAGTGTTGTAGTTAGCTTAGGGGAAGACCCCACATCTATTGTTGGTTTTTTTGGTTTTTGGTTTTTTGGGGTTTTTTTTTGTTTGTTTTGTTTTTTGCCTCTTCAAACTCCCATTGTTTTAGGCTCTACTTGGTGATTCTCAAGGGTGTGTGGGGAGCTGATAGTACAAGATTGAATGGGGGGTGGGACCCACTGGTCCCTCCACCCACTCCAGGGTGGGGATGTTGAGGGGGAGGGGAATGATTCCTGGCTAGGACAAACTCAACCCTATTTCCCCTTCCAGGGATCTTTGTTGATGGCATTAGCATGGACTGGGGGGAAAAGGGTGGAGCCCGGAGCCAGCACAGTTTTCCAAAATAAAGTCACAGATAAGAGATTAAAATCCCAAGACTGTAGCTTTGCTGTTCACAAGCACAAAGGCTTTATCCAGGGCTGTTCAGCTCAGCTTGGCCAGGATAACAGATTTTATCAGGGTAACACATGAAAATAATACTATCTGAGGTCAAGAGGGTGGGTCCTCTCTTCTGCAAGAGCTCCGTGCACTTCCATCCATACCAGGCTGCGCCCTTTCCCAAAGACTGGGGTCTTTTGGGACAATTTATTAAGCCAATTGGAACACAGGGACTGGAACCCAGCGCAAGTTTGAGAGCATGTCCAGTAAGAGCACAAGGAAGGCGACAGACCAGTTTTCTGGAGTCCCAGCTGAGTGCTCCTTCACTCACGCATTCTCTCATTCATGTCTTCAACAGAGATTTCCTGGGTACCCATGACGGGTCGGGATCTATGCTAGATCTTGGAGACACGGCTCTGGACAAGACATGGTCCCTGACCTCTGGCGACTCGCAAGCTAGAGGGGAAGGAAGACAAAGATGTAGGTGGGCATACGGGCTCTTCTCCTGGAATCCAAGGACCACAGTGACAGAGACAATCAGCTACTCAATCCAGGGATTCAGGAAAAGCTTCTGGAGGAGGTGACCTCTCCACCAGTTTCTCAACCTTGACATTACTGACACTTTGGACTAGATAACTCTGTGTCGTGGGAGCTGCCCTGAGCCTTGTTGGATGAGTAGCAGCGTCCCTGGCCTTCACTCACAAGACCTCAGTAAGTTGAACCCTCCCCCAGGTTGGGACCAAATTGCCCTCCAGGGGACAAAATCACCCTCCCCTCCTTCTCTGCCTCCCACCCCATAAGAACTGGACAAAGGGCAGCAGAAGCTTCTGGGTCCAACACTCTGTGGCCTTGTGCTGTGTGAGCCATGGTAGGAGTTTGAATTTTATTCCAGGATCAAATCCACTAAAAGGCTGAAAGGTGAGAGACACAATCCTGTCTTGGTTTTTGCAAAACCTCCCTTGGTATCAAGATGGGAGGTGTAAAGGTGGCACAGGGAGACCAGAAGGAAGGTCTTCCCCAATGACCCAGCCTGCACGTGACCCCAGGGGATCTTGGTTGGCGCCAGGACTGGAGAGAGGCGCTCCCCCAGCCCTGGCCAGTCCCGGGCACCCGGGCTGACGCATCCTCCCTACCAGGTGGTGCTCCAGGCATTGAGCCAGGGAGCGGTTTCTCTCCCAGGTCCGCTGGCTCCAGCACTGACATCCTGGATGCCCCGTGACTCAGAGCAAAGGGCCTTTCCCTTTCTGGAAAGAGAGCCCAGGCTTTAAGGAGGATTATGTATCAATGGGAGAGCATGATCGCAGCAGAGCCAAGCAGTGGGAGCTGTCCTAGCTGAGTCCTTCCTGGGGAAGGGATCACAGGACTGAAACCAACAGCATGCCGGGCCGGGCTCATGGCAGACACTCAGCCTCTAGAACTTCTTGTTAGAGCATCAGGTGTGCCTTCTGATCACCCTCCTCTACTGCCCACGAACGACCACTTCTCCAAGGATTCGAATAAAAGGCACCGAGTGCGAAAACTATTTAAAACCCATTTTCAATTCAGTTCTTTATTCCTATCCGTTGTCACTGTCCTGAAGAAAGTAGTGCCATCTACTAGATGAAGAAACAGAGTCAGGGGAGTGCAGGGAAATGCCCACAGTCACACAGCTAGGAAGCTGGGGACCCAAGAACTCAAAATCAATCCAAGTCTAATATCTGAGCTTCTGTCGCTGTCCAGATTTTCAAAGCTTGTGAGACTTTCTTTACACACAAACATTTAAGACTATAGGTAATAAACCTTCCAGTTCGGGATGTTGGGCTTATCAAGAGCTCTAATCATCTTTCTACTTAATTTTCTCAAAACTTAAAATTTCTCAAAACTTAAAAAACATTTCTCAAAACTTAAAAAAAAAAAATATATGGGCCAGTAGCTTTGCCGCTAAGAACAATCTCAGCAGCGTGTCACCCACTACTGGTTGAGCAGGAGTGGTGTACCCATGTGTTATACAAGCCATCCCTCTCTCCACGCTCAGACCCACGCTGTAAAAGCAGCACTGTTCTTATTTCCATTTTACAGATGAGAAAATTAAGACTCAGTGGCTCAGAGAGGCCTCCTCGGCGGGAAGCGGTAGAACCCCAGAACCCGAAGTCGGGCTGACTCCAAAGCACCCAGAGCACAGCACATCTCAGCACCTGCCCACCTTATGGGGGCTTCGCTCTCCTTGGGCTGAGGCAGCCCTGATAGCTGGAACCAGCCAGAAGGACGTGGGCAAGGCATAGCACCTGTGCCCCCGCCTTTCTTTCCTGGCAAATAACAAGGCTTGTATGCATCACCAGGCAAGGACCCGGGGCTTTGGACTTGGCCTTGGGAGCTCTCAATACCAACAGGCTTTGCTCTTGCCTCCCCACCGTTTCAGACCTCTTCTCTCTCTCTCTGAAAACCCATGCTCTGTGGCAGGTCATGCGGAAAAGTCACCCACCCAGTGCTTTCAAGAAGGATGTGCCAGGATTTTCCCTGAACCATCCGGAACCATCCTCTTAAATGGGTACAAGACTAAACCACTTCCGTACCTAAAGCCTCCACAGTTGATTGTTTTTTAAACGATTTTATTTATTTAACAGAGAGAGAGAGAGTGGGAGGAGGAGAGGAGGGGAAGGGAGAGAGAGACTCAGGCCGACTCCATGCTGACCACAGAGCCCGACTTGGGGCTCGATCTCACGACCCTGAGATCGTGACCTGAGCCGAAACCAAGAGTTGGACACTTAACCCACTGCGCCACCCAGGCACCCCGGATTTTTTTTGTTGTTGTTGTTGTTTTTTTTTCCAATCAGATCCAAACTCCTTTGGAAGTCCCTCCCCGACTTGGCCCTGCTAAAACTCCTACCTGTCTTCCTCTCACAAGCCACACCGGCCCTCCAGCTGTTTCTCAAGCACCCCACACCCATGAGCACCCACGGACAGGTCTGTGCCCTGACTGTCCTCCTGCCCATTTGTCACTTGATGCATCTCCTCCCTGGCTTTGATCGGGCAGGGGGCAGGGAGCCGTGTTTCAGAGCAGGGGGGTACACGAGAGAAAGAGCACCTTTCCTGGGTACCTACGATGGGGCAGGTAGCATAAGGCATTTAGTTCAATCCCCTTGACCAGTCTCTTGGGCTGTTTTATAGATGAGAAAACAGGTCTAAGGAAGAACTAAGAGCCTCTCGTCCAAGGCTACCTGGTGTCCAAGGCTACCTGGTGTCCAAGGGCAGAGGTGGGATTTACACCCATACCCACGGTCTGCCTGGTTCCCTTTCCTTCCTCGTGTCCCTGGCCAGAGCCCTTTGAGTTATGAGCTCAGGAAATGGAAGTTCACTCATCTCCACAGAAGCTGGAGGCCTTTACAAAGTGCCCGTAACCTTCCAGGAGGCAGAGTGCACCAAGAATAGGGGCTCCTAGTGCAGCCGGCCAGTGGACTCCAGCATGAGAGCAAAGACACCCCGGAGCATAAATCCGTCCAGTGTATCTGGGGATTAAGGGCCTTTCAGCCTCCCTGCTACCTGTCATTACAGCCCCCCCACGGGGAGGAACCCTGGTGAGAAGGGAGAAGGAAGAATCCAGCCTGTCGCTGGCGTGGGAGTCTGGTCAACAGGGTTTATGGCCCTGCCTTGAGCCTCCCAGACAACTTCTGCCTGATCTCTATCAACCCTGGCTCCAAGGGCAGCTGTCCTCCCCTGTTATCTGCAGATCAGCTAAAAAACCAAACAAGGCTTAAATTCCCACCCAGGGCTTGTTGGAGGATTAAGGCAAAACTCCCAGACATCACCTGGGGGCCCGAAGGGAAGTCCACAGGGCAGAGAAGGTGTGCGACCTTTGATGGAGCCGTCCTCTGACCTCGACCAGCCCAGAAAACACCACCCAGGAAGCTAGACACATGCCAGAGTGCACAGGCCGAGAGGTCTCTCCTCTTGCTGCATTCCAGAAGGCCAACAGGAACTGGTGTTTCCTGTGGTCACCCATCTGGGCCTCCTGATCTGGGCCCCATGAAGCTCTCTACTGCAGAGGTGACAAACTTTCTGCAAAGGGCCAAAGAGTAAGCGTTTCCAATTTCCTTGCAACGATCCCCTCCTGCTAGAATACAAAGCAGCCCCAGAACACAGGTAAAGGAACAAGCGTGGCTGTGTACCAGTGATGGTCCCAAGTTAGCCCCAGGGCCACAGTCTGAGGTCTTCTGCTTCACAAAGGGCGTGAGAGCCTCACACACCGGGTTCTGCATTTTCTGAGTTGTCTTCTGTCCAAGGTCCAAGGAAGGTTCTGCTTCAGAGGCAGATTTTCCCAGAAAAGTGGATGGATATGGTTTTGCATCCTTCTTATGGCCAGCTCTCCCTGGGTCGGGTTGAAAACATGCACCTCTCATCCCACCAGAATCCAGAACTATAGGGACACTTGGGGGCTGTTCCCCAGTGTCTAGGAAATGCCTGGCACATAGTGGGTGTTCAACTCAGTTACTGGTGAATGGGTGAACGTGCTGGATTTCTGGCTATCACACAGAACATTCTGGGCAGGCCCTTTCGACCATTCACCCCTGCTGCTCCAGCGGGAACTCTGAAAAGGAGTCCGACTGCATTCCCGCTAGCGGCAGCCATCCTGGGCAAGGCAGCTTAGGCAAAGCAAGAAACGTTTCTTCCAGGGGTGCCTGGGTGGCTCAGTGGGTTAAAGGCTCTGCCTTTCGCTCAGGTCATGATCTCAGGGTCCTGGGATTGAGCCCCACATCAGGCTCTTTGCTCAGTGGGAGCCTGCTTCCTCCTCTCTCACTCTGCCTGCCTCTCTGCCTACTTGTGATCTCTGTCAAATAAATAAATAAAATCTTAAAAAAAAAATAGAAAGAAACGTTTCTTCCTTTGTCTCCTTTTGCTACCCTGCCTGCTCCTCACCATGCAGAGATGGAGATTCGTGGAGTAGAAACCACCCCCCCCACCACCCCACCCCCACCGTGAACATTCCTCCATGGATCCTTCTGTGGATCTTCCATCTTTAATTACTTAGGAAAAGCAGACCGGATTTTCCTAATTGGTTACAGTGAACCTGTGTTGCTGTTGTAATTAAGGAAACAAAAGATGAAAAACAAAAACAAAAAAAGCTTCATATGCAAACTCCGGCTAGAAAACCAAGAGGAGGTTTCCTCCAGGATGCATGATCAGATTTCTCAAACTGCAGAGGGGGTAAGCACGCCTTGAGTGCTGGTTTAAAAAGAGGGATCCCCAGGCCCAACCCCTGAGGGCTGCTCTGCAGGGGGGTGTGGGGGCAGGGCAATGCCTCGGAATCCACATTTAGAAGACCTGTCCCCAGGCCAGTCCTGCAGGTAAATACACCTTCCTAGCCAATGCCTTTGACTGGCTTCTACCCCAAATGCTGTGGCTTTGGAGGGGACAGTCCCAGACAGACATCAGGGCCCATCCTGCGCCCAGAAGGAATCTACGTTTTTGAAAAGGACCAGGGACATCCTGTGGCTGTTCTGCAGGAATCCAGTCTTTGAATTACCTGTGAAGGCCTTTGACCCTTCCGGGTTTCCCCCAGCTTATCTGCCAGGCTATTTGCTCTGTCTCAAAAGGGTACAGTGGTACCTCTAACTCCAGACCATCTTAAGCTGTTTAATTACACTAATTGCCACCCTGGGCTATAAATTTTATGTTAATGCTCTACCAGGTGATTCACGTGGTAAATTATGCACTTAAGACTTTTCCCAAGGCTTACCTTCAAACCATAAGCTCATTCAAGACATTAACACCCCTCCTTCTCCTCCCCCGCACCCCCCCAGAGCTGGAGCAGCTGGAGAGGGGTGTAGATAGGCCTGGGGAACCTCATACAATGTCTCCTCGAATCCCTCCACCCCGGTTTTTCTCCTTGTCATCTGTTCTTGGGCAGTGCGAACTGTCCTTTCCCTGTGGCAAGCAGGACTCCATCTGCGGTCGGACTCCCCGGCCAAGTCATCAACACCCAGGGACAGATCATAGGCCATGCAAGAGGAAGAAAACAAAGGATTTGACCTTTACCTCTTAACAGGTGTCTCCTGCCCATTTCTCCTTACTCCATTTTGTGCCTGGGAGAAGCCTCCTGATTCATCTTCCCAAAGCACTCCTTCGATCATGCTATAGCTCTAACACCTCCCATGGCTCCCACTGCCCACAGTTTTAAAACCTCACCTCTTCAGCTGACTTGCCTCGCCCAGTCCTGCTCTGGTTTATCTATCGATGTAGAGCAAATCATCTCAAACTGAGTGAAACGGAACAATTCTTACATATTCCCTCTCTAGGAGGTGCCTGGGCTCAGGAGGGCAGTTTGCACACAGGCTCTCCCATGTTGCTGGAGGCAGAGAGCACCAGAGGCTGGAATCAGCTCTCACGTTTCTTCCCTTATGCACGTGGCACCGGGGCTGGGAAAATGTACACAGCCCTGGCCTCTTGGACATCTCTCCCTGTTCTTTGAGATCTCTCCCCGTGTCCCCTCCAGCGTGACATCTTCAGAACACACCCAGAGGGGCGTTTGGGTGGTTCAGTGGGTTAAAGCCTCTGCCTTCGGCTCAGGTCATGATCCCAGGGTCCTGGGATCAAGCCCCGCATCGGGCTCTCTGCTCAGCAGGGAGCCTGCTGCCCCCCACCCCCCGCCTACTTGTGATCTCTGTCAAATAAATAAATAAACTCTTTAAAAAAAAAAAAAAAGAACACACCCAGAGCTCCCAAGGTGAACGTCCCAAAGGGTAGGGCCAGGCAGAAGCTGCGTCTTGCTGTATAGCCTCAGAACCCACAGAGCATCATTTCTATGACAAATCACCAGGATCGCCCACTTTCGACATGAGGGAATGAAACACCTCCCTCTTGACAGGAGAAGTGGCAAAGAATCTGTGAGTGTATTTTAAAAGCACTTTGGGCCCTAAACTCCTTTTCCTATAAATGGGCCAGGATCCCATTTTTCAAGTGAGCGGTCTGCCTTCCAGTCAACCTGCTCTACTCATTATTTTAAAAACACACTCAAAACGTGCCCACTCGTGCCTCCATTTACCCCATTATCTCTGCAAGGAATCCCCCCAATTTCCCCCCTTGACCCTATAAGTGCATGTCACCCATAAATCTCCCCTCATAAGCCCTCTTTCTTATGACAGTTACGGTTTATACAATTGGTATGTTTATGGTTGATATATGGCTTATAACCATGTCTATGGTTTATACCATTATACCATTATTTTCTGCAACATCTCTCCTCTCCCCACCTTGATACAAGGCTTCGATCTCTCAGGATTTAATTTCTCAAATGTGAACTTCATCTCCCTAGTTGCCTGGCTGGGTCTTCATCATAAAGACCATCTATTGGGTACTTCTCATGGGTCCAAAACAGTCCTTGGTCTTCTGCCAACACTAACTCACCTATTCTGGACTATTCTGCACAACCAGCTGGAAAGACAAGGATTAGTATCTCATTCTGCTGATAGGAAATGAAGGCACCGACCTGTTGGTTGGCGCCAACTCACCCAGCCAAGTTCATATAAAGTTGGCAGCACACACATAGAACTCGGGACCATTTCTCTGCATTCTAGAGCCTGACCACTTATCCCCTTTGCAGACCCATCTCTTACGTCTCTCTGGTCGCCTTTCATCATCTCACTGAGGACAATCAAAGAGGACTGTCCATTTGAATTTGTTCTTTCTAGCCAGATTTGGTTTCAATTTCTTTACCTGGAGCCTATGCACAATGCTAAACACAAACCTAGCATAAAGCAAGCTCTTAGGGATAAAGGAAAGTGCATCCAGTTAATTTTTCTAGCTGGATGGAGAAGGATGTTCAGTTTTGAGGATGCTAGCACATGTTATGAAGACCTTAGAATCAATCACTGGGTCTTCTGAGTATTTCTATCATGGTCATCAGCCATGGAAGTTTCACACCATGAGAGAGTATCAAGCCTGTCTTGCCTGCTACTATACCCTCCAGGACACAAAGTACGTGCTCAATAAACAGTCCTTGCATGCATATGTGAATGTAGGCTCCTTCACTCCGTGTTAGTCTAGCATTATCAAAACCTGTCCCTGCTGATGTCATCCCCAGAGCCACACCGCCCTAGCAGGACCCTTCTACTGGACTCCTCTCTCACGGAGACACGCAGTCTGGACTCTGAATTCAGAAGGGCCTGGAGACTTGTGTCTGGCTCTACTCACTGTCTTAGTCCCACCGCTAGCAGGTGCCCTGAGGATCATCCTGGGTCAGCCCTGGAGCTTCTCACCTCTCCTTGGAGCAATTAACTAATGGCTGGTTGGAGGTAATTAGACTCCTATCTGAATACAACAGCCAAGCCCTCTTTGGAAGTTTGAAAACAAAGATCACCTACAATGCATACACCTCAAAACCAGGGAAATAAATCTAAAAGCTCCACATATTAAATCAAACTCCCTGCCTCGAATGGAAGAATGGACAAGTCCCTGTTGCAGCCTCCCAGTATTCTTATGGTATGAACTGTATTCAGCCGCTAACCTTTCTCCTAAATTGTTCGTCCAAGATAGACCATTTTTATAATGAAATACCTCACCTGGGAATGTTCTTGGTTTCAGCTAAAAGGTTTCTCTCTCTCGGACTCTGCGCTCACAGGCGCAGCCTTAATTTGGGGGAACTTCCCCCTTGGCTGTCTTGAAAGGACTTTGACAGTTCTCTTTCCATTTTATTTGATTTGCTTCATTTCGCCATGTGGGTCAGCATGCCCCAATCCTAATGATGATGAGAACTGGAAAAGATAGAGCAGCCCCAAGAAAGGATTAAGGAAAGAGAGCCATCACTTCAGTGAGGGAGAAATGGGAGCAAAGCCTCGGGTTCTAGAAGGTTCTGCGTCCTTCTGCCTTCTGGGAGACAGAGAGAGCTGAAGGGAAGAGTCAGACCTGGATGTCTGGCAGCCTCTGCCCCCTCTGGGGCTCCCCATTTGAACTGTGAATTCTAATAGCCAATGTCCCAGGAGGGCTTGACTTTAAGAGAAGTGGCAAAGTTCAGTTCTCAGTTCTGAAATGCTCAGAGCTCACACTTAAGGCAAACTGGGTGGTTGGAGGCCTAGTCAAGGCTTGAGGAATAAAGGAAAGTGCTGTCATGCCAGTTGGCCATGTGAGATCCTGTAAATGTGATGTTTTCCTCTCTTCCGGGATATTTCCCAGAGGTCTCAAACGGGAGGCCCCCAGGGCCAAATCTGGCCCCTGGATGTGTTTAATCTAACCAGCGTTTGTTGGTTTTGTACTTAATGCTTTTTGTTCGTAAGTAGCCAAGAGAAAGGAAAAATGGGAAATTTCACATTAAACTGTTCAGTTCCTCCTTAAAAAATCAGAAAATCTGGCCCACTAGCCTGGTATTTTCTGCCCCTGTTAGATGGGGAATGCCCACCCTTGGCCACTCACTCACTTTTCTGACATGCCTAGCTCTGGGGACCCTCCCCCAATACTGCCCTCCTACTTATTCTACAGTAATAAATCAAGTCACCCTTTGCACAAAGATTCTCCCCTACTCCCAGAGAGGGAAAAAAAAAAAAAAAAATCCCTCCTGGTCCTACTGTAGGTTTGTGTTTCATCTGCCTAACTCATTTGAGTAAAACAGATCCTTTCTGTCTGGGTTACCTGAATAATTCCATTCATTTTTTTAATGACTTAACACAGATGTCACTTCCTCTGTGGAGCCTTCCCTGATTGCTCCCCCTTCCTGTCCCTACAGAAGAAGTTAAGCACCTTCCTTTGTTGCTGTCATTAATAGTCTCCTTCCTCCATCCACCCTCTTCCTACCCTGCATGTCTGTTTCTTCTCTGTCTCCCCAGCTGGGCACTAGGTCCGTGCATGGAGAGGCTGCGTCTGAGCTCTGCAGACTCGGTATGGAGTTTGGAGCCTGGCACCTAGCAGGGTCTCCAAGTGTTTGCAGAATAGACAGAATGGGACAGAGAGGACGAAAGGGCTCCGTGGCTCAGGACAGTCAGAATGCCGACAGCAGGAATGCATAATAGTAATGGCCATAATAGTAATAGCACTTAATGCCTATTGGCCGGGGTTGGTATGTGACTCTTTTACAAGTTAATTCATTTAGACTCAGTTTAGGTCTTCTGGGAAGGAGACAACCAGACGGAATCGGTTGCGAGATTTATCTGGGGAAGCCTGTAAAGGATCCAGAGGGCAGGAAGCAGGAGGAGCGTTCAGACTGCGGGGTCTCTCTGGAAGGCTCTAGTCTCTCCACCATGCCCAGTGGTCAGCTGTGGGCAGCCCTGGGACAGTGTGAACACGTGCTGGAACCGGGGTCGGGTCAGCAGGAGACTGTCAGTGGCCCCGCTCCCCTACCACGGTACCTATTTAATATTCACAAAAACTCCTGGGGAACCACTGATGTCCTTGCTGTGTTCCAGAGGAGGAAACTGAGTCTTAGCTGACTGGGGCAACATGGCCCAAAGTCAGTCTGTCTGTCTGTCTGTCTCTCTCTCTCTCTCTCTCACACACACACACACACACACACTGAAGGAGGGAACCAGCTATCACTACCAGATCAGGCTGGCTCCCAGGCATGCCTGTAGCCACTCCTCGGCTCCAGAATCCCAGCAAGGCTGGGAGAAAGACGGGGTGACTTAGAGTGGCTTATTAACGGCTTCTGTGTGTGTGCACGCCCTTGAAGCATTGCATCTTTGCACTCCTTTAACAGGGCAGCCCTGTGTGCAGACGCCCTCATTCTCCCATTTCACAGCGGAGGAGACTGAGGCACGGAGAAGGGAAGACGCTTACCCAAGGCCACAGCTTGTAAGTGGCAGAGTAGCGGAAGGTCCTGCTCTTAAGGGCTCTGTCGACTTCGGCAAAGCAAATGAAAAGAACGTTTGACATACAGGTCCTGTGAACGACAGCAACTCTGCAAAATGTTACTGTTTTTACTCTACAAGCTACGTATGTTCCAAAGTAGTGGCTTGGTGAAGACGCAAGTCCCCAGTGCAGTCCCCCAGGACACGGATGGCAAGGCCCCCGGGGGCCGGGCTGGGGGAGGGCAGGTGCCAGTCCGGCTTCCGGCTCAGGGCGGGCAGGTGGCTGGGGCCGCCGACCGGGCGGCCAGCCGGAGGGAGGGCGCCTGGCCAGGGGTGCCAAGCGCCCTGCGTGCGAAGGCGAGGCCGCGCCCCCGCGCCCCTGCTCGCGCGGTGCCTGCCGCCGCCACCCGCCCGCCCGGCAGGCCACGCAGCGGCCTCCGCAGACTCGGCGGCGCCGACGCACCTGCAATAAGGCCCTGCTGCCGCCGCCTCGCGCCCAAGGCCGCCGGCCCGCGCGCGCCGCAGATAAGACGCAGGGAGGGGGCGCGGGGAAGGGGCGGGGCCGGGCGCCGGGGCCAGCGGCTCCCCGCCGCCGGCGCTGTCCCCAGATCGCGCTCCTGCCTATCGCACCCGAAAGGGTCTGTGCCCCGCCCCCGCCGCGTGCGCGCGTGAGTGTGTGTGTGTGTGTGTGTGTGTGTGCGCGCGCGCGCTCACGCGTGTGTTTCCCTGTCTCTTCCTCCCTCCTGTCTCTTTCTCTGCTCACTCCCAGCCCTTTCTGTCCAGACTCCCCTCTCTGCCTCCCACCATCTGATTCTCTCCCATCTTTTTTTCTGGGACTCCTTTTTAGTTTCTCTCTGGGCAGGGTGAGTCACTCTGTGTCCCTCCCTAACTGTGTATGGCTCTCTCTGCATCGCACCACCGCCTGCCCGCCTGCTGGAGCTTGGTCCTCCGAGCCAGCTGGAGCCGGAACAGCTGAACCCCTGCAGCGGGCTCAGCAGGTGTCCTGACATCAGTGGGCAGGGCTGTACTCACCTGGGCGCCTTTCATCTGAGCCTCTCCACACGCACTTCACAAACAGTCATTAAGGCCCGCCTGGGGCCAGGTCAGGGAACATCACAGCCTGGGCTGGTTATCTTCATTATTAATATGCACCCCTTCTCCCTTAAATGAGTTTAGTCCTGGAGACAGAATCCCTGATGACGCCCAAGAGATTAAGGTCTCTCAGGGCTGCACAGGCCAAAGATGACAAACCGATAGAGCCCGGACAGAAGTTTCTGGAGCTTCCTCTCTTCCCCAGGGGCCTCTGCCAGGAGCTTCTAGAGGGCTTGCCGCCTTGAGAGCTCTCCTGGGGTCCAGCTGGGAGGCTGGCTTTCTCAGAGTGGGTGTGGCCCCAGTGGTCTACCATGGAGGGGCTCTTGCCTCCCAAAAGAGGCGAGCAGGGGTCCTAGTGGGACCACAGCTTCTTAGCCCTTGGCTAAATCTGAAGCGGCAGAGAGAAGACCAGTGACGTGGGTTTTATTTCTGCATTCATTTTTCTGATCAAGGGGTGCTTCCAGATACTACAGCGAGGGGCCCAAGCAAGCATGGGCAACTCAGGAGCGGGATCCAGGGCAAAGCCTCTGAGCTGAGAAGGTGATGCCAAGAGTATATTCACCAGGCAGCAGAAGTTCTGCTGCAGAAAAGCAATTCGCGTCCAACCAACTTCTTGCCCCCTAGACTCCTAGACTCCCCCCTCTGTTCTGGTGGCAATAGCCACAACTGAGGCCTGTTGTTTAAGTGCACACCTCCAGTAAGTAAAGAGCGTGTTCTCTGGAGCCTCTGAATGGTGTGGATGGGGAGCAAAGGGACACTGGTAGAATGCCGTGGCCATCTAAGGACCTTCTACCCACTTCTGAATAGCTCAGACTCCAGTATCCCAAGTTACTGGTCGAATACTGTCCCTGAAAGGCCTTCACTGTGTGACCTCAGGCAAGTCGCTTGCCCTTTCTGGGCCTTATCTCTAAAGTAAGATGGAGAGATTTCTTTGGCTCCTTCAAGTCTCTGGCCAGGCAGTTTCCATATCCTGACCTCATACATATTTCCCCTTGGAGGGCCCTAAAGTAAGTATTTCTTCCAGAGTGGCAGGCCACACTCCCTGTCCCAAATCCCTGTTTGGTTTTGGTGTCTATTTTTTAGCTAGGGGAGGGGGCTTTCTTCTCCCCCCTCCCCCCATCCTCTACCTCTCCCCACACCCCACCCCCCGTCTCCTCCTCCTTCTCCTCCTTCTCCTTCTTCTCCTTCTTCAACAGACGAATCCAGTGAAATACCATATTTTATTTTAAAGACGCATGCTAGGATATACTCTCAACGTGAAAAGATTCTTGCCATCAGCTATGATTTCACCATGGTAACAAAGTCTCCTGGTGCGGAGTTGAAAGGTTGACAGATTTTTTAGGAACTGTTTTCATATCATTCCCAGAGATGTAAAAAGATTTTTGACTAGCACCACTCACGCTGTCACTGAAAAGAACTTGACCTTTTTGCACCGCAATAGTTCAGCGAATAACAAAATAGAGCGAGGCGTTCATTGCAGAATGCTAGCTGCTGGGTGTACAGGCACAGGCTGTAAAATCCTACTGACTTTCCTGTTCAGAAGTTTGGCCTGTCCACCAGCACCCCTCTCATCCTGGTGTCTTAACCGAAGTCCGTGTTGCTGAAGATCAAGATCTTACTATTACATCACATGAGGAATCTGGGTGTTTGGTAGTTCTTTTTTTGAGGCAAAAGAGATGCCGCCTGCCTGGCGTCCCACAGCTAGCCCAGAGGAGCCGCAGAAGGGGCCTGGGGATGGAGAAATCTGGAATCTGATTACCCGTGGGCCACTGAGTCACGCTCTGACCTTAGGTAAGTAGGTTTACACTCAGTGTCCTGTTTTTCCATCTGTGAGATGGGAATGATAATGCAGGGCTGTTGGGACAAGCAAGCAGATAACTTCCAGAAAGCCCTTTGAGCTTCTTGGAAATAGCACGCCAGATATGATTCGGCGCCAGGGAGCTGCAGGGAAGCGTGCCCGGTGGCGAATGGAATGATCCGAGCTCACTCTGGGTAGACGTGGTCATCGGGCTATAAACGGAGCCTGTCCGTTCTGCCACCTGGTATTGTTTATCTGTCTCCCCCTTCCTACCCTCCCCCCACTTACCCCCACCCTCACCCTCAACTACTCCCAGCACACGCTGTTTCTGGAAGCTCCTCTGATCATACTGACCGGCACACTCTTGCCCTTGCTGTCCCCCACACCAAGCCTGAGCTGCCCTCTCCTCCTGAAAACTGCAGCCCTCAGTCCAGTCTTTTCTCACAGCAATGATATCAGTGAGCACCAGTACCCATTCCTGGGGCAGCCTCCGAATTATTTGATAGGCCCTGTGCTAAGTGTCATCAAATCCCTCAATCCTTACTCTTACGATCCCCCCTTGGACAGAGATGTCTAATAGCTACCAACTCCGAAAACCTTTTCTTAACTTATTCCATTAAGACACAACTCCTGGGGGCACCTGGGTGGCTCAGTGGGTTAAAGCCTCTGCCTTTGGCTCAGGTCATGATCCCAGGGTCCTGGGATCGAGCCCCACATCAGGCTCTTTGCTCAGCGGGGAGCCTGCTTCCTCCTCTCTCACTCTGCCTGCTTGTTATCTCTGTCAAATAAATAAATAAAATCTTAAAAAAAAAAAAAAAGACACAATTCCTGGTTGGGGATTTATAGACATGTTGTTGTGGGGCCCTTGCCAGGCAAGAGAGGAATTCCTGTCCTTCCTCCACAGATGGTCCACCCTGTCTGTCTTCTTCACGCTGTGACCCTTCCCATAGATGCCAGTACATTTTCTTTGACTTTGTCAAGAAGCTGTCCCTCATCCTTCTAGGGTGCAAGGACACCTACAAGGCTTGTCTCGGTTGGGGTAGACCAGCTCCTATAACAAACAAATCTCTCAAGGCTCAGTGGTTTATCGTAATAAAAGTTTGATTCTCTATAACACCGAAGATGAGGAAAAACTGCAGAGGGCTCCGTTCCACACAGTCATTCAGAGATCCAGGCTCCTCCCATTCGGTAGCACTGCCCTTCCCTGCGCCCCTAGAGTCTTCCTCACTTGGCAGATGGATGGGAAAGGAGCCCAAAGGATGGTGTGGGAGGTTTTTCGGGGTCAGGCCAGTAAGTTGAGTGTATCACTAATGTCCACCAGCGAATGGCTATAAACTTCATCACATGATCTTATGCAACTCCTGGACACACAGGGAAACACAGTGTAGTTTGAGCCCCAAATGTTGATGAACATAAAGCAGGTTCTGCCCCAAAGCATCAGGAATACCTAGACGGAACAAAGACATGTGTTTCTTCTGGAACAAGGACCAACTTCAAGAGTAAGCATTTTCAGAGCTGTGCACCTCACTCCTGGCCCTAAGTAACCTCTCTACAACACACCAGCTGGGATTTCCAGATCCTTGAATAAAAATAAAAATATCTGCCCTGGAAGTCTTTACTCCCTGCGAGTGGATTTCCTTATAGCAACAATAGCAAGACCACTTCCAAGTTTAAAACCTATCAATGACTCCCTAAGAAAAAAATGTCCTCCCGGTGTGTTATGCCTACACTTTTGGACATGGCCCTGTTGACTCCCTAACCTCATTTCCGGTCACCACCACAGTGGAACCTCACCAGCCATGGGGCTACGTGCAGTTTCCTGAACACACTACGCTCTTTCTTATCCCTGGCCATTTGCACATGCGGTTCCCTCTACCTGGGATGCCATTTGCTGTCCCTTTCCCCTAGATGCAGAGCAAACACCTCCTGATCCTTTAAAATTCAGCTCAATGCCAGGTGAAGACTTTCCCAAAAGCCTTCGTAAGATCCTACAGGATGTTTAACATTGTTATAACTGTGTGTTTGGGCTTTCTTCCAGCAGTGATCCCTACTCCCACCTCTGACCTGCAGGCCTAAGCCCTTTGGAGGTCACAGTCTTGAGAGAGGGGGCCTGGGGTGGTGCGAATAGCAGTGTATGGTCCTTCAAACCGGCCGACCTCTTTCTACCCCTAGTTAGAGCAGCCACTATTCCTTGCTGACCTCAAATAGCTACTTTCCACTTCATTCTGGAAGACCCCAGGTTTTCTTTCATTCTCTACTAGAGCGCTACACTGTTTGAGAAAATCCCGATTGGTGCCCCCCATTCCCTGTTAGTGACTAACTGAAGACAGATCATGTGACTAGGGGCTACTTGAAGAGGCTTCTTTGTCCTTTTGAGGAGATACAGAAAGAAACGGACCATTTTCTGTCTTTAACCATTGGTGTTTGAGAAAGTGATGCCTGGAACAGCAGAACCAACAGGGAGAACCAACTAGAAAGGCTGACAAGGGAAAAAGACAGAAGGAAGCTCTTTGAGCTTCTGAATTACTCAACCCTGCAACCCGAACACCGTTAAGAGTGTAAGGAACCACGATTAATAATTACATCCAGGCAACCACCGTGAACCGGGATTGAACCAAGCTGAGCAGGAAGTATGTTCGTCGTCATGCTGAATTATCCAAGTTTGTATTCAAGTCTGACATAAGCTCCCATCTCCTCAACTGCCAAATAGGGGGGTGGGGGGAGATATCATCTAACTTGTATCGTAGGTGGGGGAATTTCCTAAGAAGGTACAGAAGGACCTCCAATGGAATTTAACCCCAGTAGGTAGCTGTCTTTCTTTCTACATACTATGGAGAATTCTGGCTCACTATCTGGTTTATTTTCCTTACCATTACCTATTACCGTACTGAGACTTCAGGTTCTAGTTCATGGAATCACAAGAAGGGAGAACAGGAAAAAGGAAAAAGGCCCATGGTTCAGGGTCATAGATTAATGTCCATTTCACAGTGTCCAGGAGGTACAAATAAAGAACTTGAGCCACTGGATAATTACTTTTCAGTTGTCTATATGTTATTAACAGTGACAGGGGACCAGAGGCTGACCTCCATAGTTCATGAGTGCCTGGAGATGGTAAGTGAGCGAATGAATGCCTTCCTTGGACCAACAACCAGTCAAGAGTCTATCTTCCAAGAATATGGCTACTCTAATCTGAAAACAAATACCGATCTTCAATAATGTGGGGGTTTGGGACACTAACCCCCCACACTTTTGAGTCCCCCCAAAACTGAACTATGATTACAGCCTACTATGGACCAGCAGCTTTACCAATAATGCAAACAGTCGACTCACATGTTTTTTGTATGTTATCTGTAAGCTATACTGCATTCTTGCAATAAGGTCAGTGAGAGAAAAGAAAATGATACTAAGAAAATCATAGGAAGAGAAAATACATTTACAGCCCTGTACTATATTTTTTTAAAAATCTGCATATAAGTGGACCCTGTTCTTCAAACTTACACAGTTCAGACCCATGTTGTTTGAGGGTCAGTTGCATGTTTAGAACACTGTGGTTTCTGCATTTTATTTTATTTTATTTTTATTTTTTAAGATTTTATTTATTTATTTGAAAGCTAGAGATCACAAGTAGGCAGAGAGGCAGGGGAAGCAGGCTCCCTGCTGAGCAGAGAGCCTGATGCGGGACCCGATCCCAGGACCCCAAGATCATGACCTGAGCCGAAGGCAGAGGCTTGACCCACTGAGCCACCCAGGCGCCCCTCTGCATTCTATATTCCACTTTTTAACCTACTTTTCAGTAGCCCTGCCTCTATCTTTTATTCTCCACATCCCCAGTTCTGTAGTAACTTCAGAAATAAAATCAGTCACACCCGTGAGTCAAATTTTGTAGAGATCTCTGTGTCTCTAGTGTTCTTTGGGGAAGAAACCCTGATGTAATGAACAAAATTATTCATAGTGTCTCTGCCTTTGATTCAGATCAAGTAAGGCAAGATTTATTGAGAACCTACCATTGCTCAGGCAATGCTGACCCATCCAGAAGTATCTAACTTTAAAGGGGAAAGGAAAGGGCATTACTTAATTCAAACTGATCCACATCAAATGCCCTGCCAAGCCCCCACAGGGAAATCATTGTGGTTGGAAACTTCCCTGACCCCTCCTCATCCCAGTGAATGCTGTCTATCCCTGACCTACAGGTTGGACAAGTCCTAAAGGAAAATGGATAGATGCTGATGGATTAAAAATGAAGAGGTCAGCTTAAAGGACAGTCAGCTTCCTGATCAGATATATTAAAATTAATTATAAAAAATATTTGACACACATTCTTCTCATGAAAAAATAACACAAGAATTTGGGAAATACAGAAATGTGCAAAGAATAAAATAAGTCACCAATCAGAGAATCACTGACACAAAATTTATCCACGTTTATATTCTTTTCCCTGGAGAGAGAGAGAGAGAGAGAGAGAGAGTGTGTGTGTGTGTGTGTGGTTTTTGGCAAAAGTGATATGCACTGTAGATTTTTTTAGAACATTTTTTTAGTTTATCTAATATTTCTATTTCCTCCTATTCCTTGAGGCCATGGTTTTAGTCACTGTATATTCTTGTCCCTTAAATATAGCATTACCACGCTTTGTGTAATAATTTACAGCTAAGGAACTAATTTGCTTTTTCTCTATCACGTTGTTATGATCATGCTCCCATATACATCTTGGTGACATTTCTGACTATCTGTATTTCCTACCTCCTCAATAATTGTTACTATAAATTATTTTTTCTCCTCTGATAGGCAAAACACAGTCGCTCACTGTTTTAATTTACACTGATTTTATTATAATGCTGTCAAATATCTTCTTATAGCTTAACTCACTCTTTAGAGTTCTTCCTTGGAAACTGATTGTGCATGTTCCCAGCCTGTTCTATGCATACATTTATCTTCTTACTAATTTATTATCCTATTAATAAATGTTTCATAGTAAGACCAATAATCATTTTACTTTCACTATGTATGCATTTTCTTCTAGAGTCCGCTTCCTTTAGATTTGATGGGATTTTTGGTTCTTATTTTTATTTGGTTTAATATATCACTTGTAGCTTTGCCTTCCCTTTTATGATTAAAAAAGGCTCCTTCACACAGCGTTCAGATAAAAAATTCACTGATGTCTCTTTCTAATGCCTTTATAGTCTCACTGTTGACAGGTGACTCTTAATCTACTGGCATTAATTTTGCCACATGGCATAGAGTTAAGAGTTTGACTTTATTTTGACCAAGAGTTTATCATGTGTCATAGTATCATGCTTCAACCAATATCATTTCTCTGTTGATTGGAACTCCCACCTTGATCATGGATTATATCCTTATCTATGCTTGGAAGTATTGATGGGGTTTTATATTTAATTCCATGTATCTAGATGTCTGTTTTGCATTAGGCCCATATTACTTGAGTCATTATAGCTTGGCACCATGCTTGACATTTGGTAGTGTAATTCCTCCCTTACTTTTCAGATGAAAATGTATGTCTACTCTCACTTAATTTTTTTAAAGATTTTATTTGTTTATTTGACAGAGAGAGACAGAGAACAAGCACAATAGGGAGGAGCAGCAGGCAGAGGGAGAGGACAAAGCAGGCTCACTGAGCGGGGAGCCCAATGCGGGACTCGATCCCAGGACCCCAAGATCATGACCTGAGCAGAAGGCAGAAGCTTAACCGACTGAGCCACCCAGGCACCCCAACTCTCACTTAATTTTAACTTGAAGATCATTTTCACCTAATTTTAAGGAGTTCCTTTAAAAGTCCTTTTGGGAATTTCATTAGGTTTATTTTAAAAACCAGAGAAGGTTTTGATTCATTTCTAAACTCTCTCTTAAAATTTTCCTTTTGATTTAATCAGCTCATCTGCAAATAATTATGTTTTTAATCCTCTCTTTCTAGTTTATCTTCATCTCATCTGGTTTTTTTTTTCTCCTGCTTTATTGCATTGGCTAGAACTTCTTAAAAATTATTAAATTAAGGGTTGTCATAGGACTCCTTGTTCCTGACTTTAATGGGAAGTCCTCCACTATGAATGATGTTGCTAGCAATCTGAAAAAGATAGTCATCAGTATGTGAGAGGAGCATACTTCTAGTTTAATGAAGGCTTGATTGTTGTTCCTGTTTTAAATCACATAGATCTTGAGCTTATCAAATACCTTTTTGATTTACATCAAACTAATCCTGTTGAACCATTTTATATTTTGGATATAGACCCGACTTCACTAGGGTGTTTCTTCTTATACTGTAGATTTTGTACTGCGCTCTAGAGAGCACCGGGCAGGGGAAGGGCCTGTCCATGGAGCCCCTCAGGTAATGTGTAGGTATGGGTTCAGGGAAGGAAGAGAGGGAGAAGATGGGGATATGGGGATTTAGAGATACCCAGAAGAAGGCGCTGCCCATACCAATTTGCTGCCACGAAGTAAGACCTCACAGATGATTTTATGTGAACAAAGCTTCTTAAACAAACATACGCCTTTTATATAGTACATGCTTCCGCCGTATAAATGTTTCTTTGTTTACTAGGTTCTCGTTTATATTCACAAGTTGGTGTGGCCTCTAAGTTCTCTTTTTAGTGCTACATTGGCTTATCCTCTCCCATTACTCATGGGAAAGTGTTAGAATGACCAACGTGTCCTGGTTTGTTGAGATTCTCCAGGTTTTAGTACTGAAAGTCTCATCTCCCAGGAAACCAAGCAGACCTTGGCAGGGCATAGAGGGTGATAATGTGTTATCTTTTGAGCCTGAAATATGACTCAGTTTTGACCACAGTTTTGACCTAGGATTTTGTTTTTTAGAGGTGACATGTTGACAACTTTGCAAATGTTCTCCCTGGTGTTTATGCATGTATAAAGATATATCCACACATAAAGACACATATTAATTTTTCAGTAAACTCATTAATGTTTCCCTATAATATCTTCCATGTCATTGAGATTTTTCCAAGTGATTAATATAGAATAGGGGTTCCTAACTGGGTATGTTGGGGAGGGGGGATGATTTTGCCCCCAGGGGACATTTAGTAATTTCTGGAGACATTTTTTGTTGTCATAACTTGGAGGGAGATGGGGCTCCTCGGTGGCTCAGTCAGTTAGGCATCTCAGGTCATGATCTCCGGGACCTGAGGTTGAGGGCCATGTCAGGATCCCTGCTCAGCCGGGAGTCTGCTCTTCCTCTCCTTCTGCCCCTCCCCCTGCTTGTGTTCTCTCTCTCGCAAATAAAGAAATAAAATCTTAAAAAAAATAACTTGGGGGAAGAGGTGTTACTAGCATCTAAGGGTAGAGACCAGGGACACTGCTCAGCCCTCCACAATGCACAGGACAGTCCCCCACCACAAAGAATTCTCCAGCCCACATGTCAGTAGGGCTGAGGCTGAGAAACCACGATCCACAGTTACATATAGTACTCTCATAACTTTGAATATCCCCTTCCTAACTTCATATCCTCCTTTTCATTGCAGACTTGGAATATTTATGCTTCCTCTTGTTTTTTTTCTTCTTGAAACTCTCAAGATCTTGCCCTTTTAAAATGTGTTTGTTTGATCGCTTCTCAGCCTTTTGGCGAAGATCAACTGTAAAATATGTTTGTTTCTCAAAGAACAGCCTCTTACGTGTAACTTAACCAAATTGGGGTCATTTTCAGTCCTGATTTTCTGATTTCATATCAACCCCTTCTTTTCTTCTGCATTTGCTGGGTTTGTTTTGATGTTCTTTTTCTGACTGCTTTCATTGAAAGCTATTAAGTGTGAATCAACAAGACCCATTTATGGCTGACATTCGGTGACACACACTGTGGTTTCACATTATTCCAACCATCAAAGTCATGCCAAGTAGAGGGGAAGAGTGGTCGAAATATACATCGCAATCTGCTCTCCAGCAGAAGTCTTGGCTCCAACAGCTGGATCAATTCAACTCACTGGGTTTTAATTAAGCCCGCTAATGTCCACGGTTACAAAATGAGATTTTTCTTTCAAAAATAGAAAGAGCTTAAGATT
This sequence comes from Mellivora capensis, assembly GCA_004024625.1. Classification (NCBI taxonomy): domain Eukaryota; kingdom Metazoa; phylum Chordata; class Mammalia; order Carnivora; family Mustelidae; genus Mellivora; species Mellivora capensis. Next base: position 36,288 of record PISX010018341.1, read on the forward strand.
TAAGAGGAGAAAAAAAAATAGATCCAAAAGGAGACATGAGGTATGTAGGGTATCAAGCAAGTGGATGAAAGGAGCAAGGTAAAGTTAAACAAACGGGCACAGCTGGAAGGACGGATGGGTCCAAAAACAGGGTCAACAGTGGACAGACATAATGGCGGTCATACAAAGCTGTTTCGGGGGGTGGGGGGGAAAGCAGGACAATGAAGATCAGGAGCAGGGTTTGAAGAGAAGGCCATGCATAATAATGACTCTCCTCTCTGTCCTACAAGATAGATACCAATCTTCCTCTTTGGTAGATAAGGTCATGGGGGAGATATGGAAAGGGCAGAAGACTTGCCCCAAGTCACAGGGCTTCGAGAGACAAACCCGCATGTTTTTCTGATTCCAGAAACCAACATCTTTTCCCCCACACCGCGCTTCCTTGCAAATTACCCCTCGCAGGTAAGAACTAGTCCAAGAATCTCACTACAAAGCAGTTTCTCCAACGTCCTCTGCTTCGCACACTTCTGCCTGAAGGAAAACACCCACAACTGAGAACCAGCTAAGCTGGGAAAAGTCCACATGCAGGACATAAATCTCCAGTTTACAAGAGCAAGGAAAATCCCCCTTGGGAAGGTTCTGGAGACGACCCAAAAAGACAAAGTCTGGGAATTTAGAAAGAAAAGCTAAAATGGATCTGACAATGATCTCCAGGAGTTGTCACATCCTGGGGGCGCCCACATCCACGGAGACTGATGGCAAGCAGGCTTATAATTTGACCACGTGACAGCTGCCAAATGCCCAATGGGCCGGTGAGGGTACAGAGAAGGGAAAACGCTCTTTTAGTGGTTTCTGCCTCTAGGATTCTGCAGCTTTGCCTCTGCTTAGGTTTGCCTGGGAAACCTTGTTCATTGCATTCACCAAAGTTGACTGACCCAGACGTTCGAGCTTTGCCGACCATGAGGAGGCAGGGCAGGTGCAGAAAACTCACCATCGGGTAGAGGACACATATTGGTGAACAAATGACCACAGCAGTGTTCTCCACGAATAAGGTGCCACTGCCAAAAAAAGCAGGGATCGGGTGGGAAGGGAGATGTTCCCTGATTAAGCTCAAACACTCGTCCCTTTCCATACTGGAATTTTATTCAGTCATGAGAAAGAAGGACAGCCTGATGCTCTGAAAACATGGATGGTCCTTGAGGATGTTGTGCTAAGTGAAATAAGCCAGGCAGAGAAAGACAAATACTGAGTGGTATCATTTATATGTAGAAGAAGAGCAAGTAGACTAGGGGCTGTCAGGGATTGAGGTGGGGAGGACATGGGCAGGGGGAGACGGTAAAAAGCTACAAGCTTTTAGCTCTAAGAGGAGTAAGTTCTGAAGATCTGTTGCAAAACAATGATTACAGTTGATAACATGGTATTGTACAGCTGAGATTTGCTAAGAGAGGGGGACATGTATGTTCTCACCAAAAGCAAAGGTAACTGTATGAGATATTGGACATGTCAATCAGCTAATGGAGAGGACCTTTCTACAATGTACACAAATATCATCAAAACTCCACGATGTACATTTTACATATCTTACAGTTTCATTTAATTATACTTCAATAAAGCAAACGTTGTAAAAAAAATTAGAAACAAGGTGTATAAATTAAAAACCATCTTGCAAAAACCCAGAAATGTCCATCTAGCAAGTGCCCGACCGTGGTGGCTATGAGTACTGATTATTATTAATATTTTATAAAATATTCCACGTCGCCAAGCATATTTTTTATGTGAATTAATGAAATAATTCTTACCATCATATCATTGTAACTGTTATCATTACTAATGTGATCTATCCATTAATGTAATTAATTATATGACTATTATTAATATTTAATATGAATTTTTGTTATTTAATGTTAATATTCGTGTGGGCCTTGATTCTTTGGGAATGGCAGCCCCTTACACAACAAACAACACACACTAAGTGTCATGGAAATGCCCATACTCTACATCCTTGGTTTTGCAGGTAGTCGGAAATGCCTCGCAGAGGCTTAGACCAAGGACTCAAGCCAGATATAGAAACTCTGTGACCTTGGGCAAGTTGTGTAAACTCTTGGACCTTCATTTCCTTATCTGTCAATTGGGTCTGAAATGTTACCAACCCTACAGAGTTGTTACAGAGTATAATTACGTTAATTATATATAACATTTCCATGGCATGACAAACACACAGAAAACTACGGTACATGTATCTACTATTATCTTTTTTTTTTGTTATTATCACTTAATGGCTTCTTCATGGACAGATATTCCTGTGACTCAACGCTGCAGCCCCGTGAGCCTGCCCGCTGCCATTTTCCCGGTGGCCCCAACTGAAGAGGTTACCAGTGATTCTGGCTTAAAGAAAAGGAGAAGAGGGGATCCTCATTTTTCACTTTTCCTTTTTTTTTTTTTTTTTCTGCTGTGAGAACTCAGAGACAACATCCTCATAGCTGAGTCAGCCTGACCCTGGATGAAATTACCGGACTCACACAAAACCCATCAGTTATTTTAAAAGTGGGTAGAGAGGGACATCTGGGTGGCTCATTCGGTTGAAAGCCCCACTCTTGGTTTCAGCTCCAGGCATGATCTCTGGGTCATGGGATCGAGCCCCATGTTGGGCTCCACACTCAGCAGAGGAAGCTGGCTGGTCTTTCCCTCCCTCTTCCTCTGCCCCTCCTGCCCCGCTCATGCTCTCTCTCTCTAAAATAAATAAATAAATCCTTTAAAAAATGGGTGGAGAACTTTCCTTAGGAGCAACACAGCTCTCTCTGTTCAGTGTTTTCTTGTTGGACAGCCTGTATTTATTTATTCTTTCATTCAACAAATATTTATGGAGCCCCACTATGTGCCAGTCACTGTGCTAGTACCCGGGGAAGCAGTGAATAAGACAGTATGAGTCTGTCCTTATATATATCTATGTATATAATAATATATATGAGACCTTATAATTCTCTCTCTCTCTATATGTGTGTGTGTGTGTGTGTGTGTGTGTGTGTTATAATATAAAAGCTTATAATCCAACAGGGAGACAGGCATTGTTAAAACAGCTTTTATTCTAGTGAACAGCTCAGGCTCTCTGCAGAATGTTTTTTGCTAGATGCAAAGAACACACAGATTTTTTTTCACTTCAATCCAATTCAGCAAACATGAATTGAACACCTACCCTACTGAAGGCCCCAGGCCAGGTGGTCTGAGGATACACTGTTGAGCAAGGGACCGCCCTCAGGAAGCCTATACTCTGGCCTGATCGGGACCCGAAGAGGTCCATTTCTCAACGCACTCATGACCAGCCCAGGGGATAGGATGGCTAAGTAGGTGGTGCGGAGGCCTGCTCTCAGGTCCCCTGAGTCTGACTTGCCTGTGGCGGTCACCTCCCACCTGTCACCTTGGGCCAGGCCTCTAACTCACCTAACTCAGCTTCCTCATCTGTCAAACTGTGCATAAAAGTAGCTCCTACCTCATGGGGTTGTAGTTCAAGTTCAGTGAAGGGCTCTATGCCAAGGGCCCAGCCAGGAGCCTGGCAAACACTCTCAAGTGATAGCTATTTTGTCTTTCTATCGAGGGCTATCTCTGTTATTTTTTTTCAATAGTCAAATTGGCCTTGCTCCCCTGTACTGCGTTTTCCTCTTGCGCTTATTGCTTTCGAGGCCCCTTGCCATGAGACAGGTCTTACCTGTCAACCTCGACATGGGCGGAAGGACTTTTTTAGGGTGATCAGCTATCCCTGGTCTGCAGGGCCTGGGGGAATTTCCAGGACATCCAGCTGGACTTCCAGTGCCAAAACCAGGACAGTGCTAGGCAAACAGAAGAGCCAGTCCCCGTCCTGGGCCTTCACAGACCTTATAGCATGTGTGTAAAATCTCTGTGTGTGTGCACACGTGTGAGCCTCTGAAAATGCAAGCATGCCCTGAACAACACTCATCTGGGTCTGGCACATGGAGGACAAGGTCCATGGGACAGAGCAGGGGCAGATGAGACCCACTTCTGTCCACTCTTAGTGGTCCCTAAGTCACGTGGGTCTTTCTGCCCCTCCACAGGCTTCTAAGCAGGAGGACTGAGAAGATTTTTAAGGATCTGGGCCTCATCTTCCTATGACACCGGGAAGCCCTGGCTGTGATCCCTGAGTCTCCCCAGGAGGATCTGGAAGCAACTGGGAAAGACAGACTAGCACGTCCGCGAGGGGTGGCCACGTGATTGCCCTCCCCTTGTTCTGAGGGTTGGTCCTGGATTCAAGTGTTGGCTTGGCTACCTTCTAGTGATAAGGCTTTGGGAAAACGACCTACCCCTCAGACCCTCAGTTTCCTCTTTTGAGGACTAAATAGATCACGTGTGTGCCCCCTACTTTCAGTGAGGGGAAGGACACACAGAGAGGACTTCATAAACGGTAGTTCAGTTGTTACGCCGTAGAGACTGTCATGAATAGCACTGACATGAGCACATAATGGGAACACTGAGCTTTCTCACTCCTCATCCTTCAAGAGAATCATTTAAAACAACAACAAAAGTCTCATACTAATGCCTCCAGGCACAAGTTTTGTTTTGTTTTAATTAATATTTTTTTTAATTTCTTTTCAGCGTAACAGAGTTCATAGTTTTACACCACACCCAGTGCTCCATGCGATGCGTGCCCTCCACAATACCCACCACCTGGCTCCCCCAACCTCCCACCCCCCGCCCCTTCAAAACCCTCAGGTTGTTTTTCAGAGTCCATAGTCTCTCATGGTTCATCTCCCCCCCAATTTCCCTCAACTCCCTTCTCCTC
>PISX010018342.1:0-40957 GCA_004024625.1 Mellivora capensis
TACTCCCCCTACCCCCAGCAACCCTCAGTTTGTTTTGTAAGATTAAGAGTCTCTTATGGTTTGTCTCCCTCCTGATCCCGTCTTGTTTCTTTTTTTCCTTCCATACCCCCCAAGCCACCTGCCCTGCCTCTCAAATTCCTTATATCTGGGAGACCATATGATAATTGTCTTTCTCAGGTTGACTTATTTCACTCAGCATAATACCCTCTAGTTCCACCCACATTGTGGCAAATGGCAAGATTTCATTTCTTTTGATGGCTGCATAGTATTCCATTGTGTGTGTGTGTGTGTGTGTGTGTGTGTGTGTATAAAAAACATATCTTGGGGCGCCTGGGTGGCTCAGTGGGTTAAAGCCTCTGCTCTCGGCTCAGGTCATGATCCCAGGGTCCTGGGATCGAGCCCCACATCGGGCTCTCTGCTCCGCGGAGAGCCTGCTTCCTCCTCTCTCTCCCTGCCTGCCTCTCTTTCCTACTTGTAATCTCTGTCTGTCAAATAAATAAATAAAATCTTTAAAAAAAAACATATCTTCTTTATCCATTCATCTGTTGATTGATATCTAGGTTCTTTCCATAGTTTGGCTATTGTGGACATTGCTGCTATAAACATTTGGGTGCATGTGCCCCTTCAGGTCACTACATTTGTATCTTTAGGGTAAATACCCAGTAATGTGATTGCTGGGTCATAGGGTATCTCTATTTTCAACTTTTTGAGGAACCTCCATGCTGTTTTCCAGAATGGCTGCACCAGCTTGCATTCCCACCAACAGTATTGGATGGGTCCCCTTTTTCCGCATCCTCGCCAACATCTGTCATTTCCTGACTTGTTAATTTTAGCCACTCTGACGGTGTGAGGTGGTATCTCATTGAGGTTTTGATTTGTATTTCCCTGATGTGGAGTGATATGGAGCACTTTTTCATGTGTCTGTTGGCCATCTGGTTGTCTGCTTTGCAGAAATGTCTGTTCATGACCCCTGCCCATTTCTTGATTGGATTGTTTGTTCTTTGGGTGTTGAGATTGGTAAGTTCTTTATAGATTTTGGATACTAGCCCTTTATCTGACATGTCATTTGCGAATATCTTCTCCCATTCTGTTGGTTGTCTTTTGGTTTTGTTGACTGTTTCCTTTGCTGTGCATAAGCCTTTGATCTTGACGAAGCCCCAATATTTCATTTTTGCCTTTGCTTCCCTTGCCTTTGGCTATGTTTCTAGGAAGAAGTTGCTGTGGATGAGGTTGAAGAGGTTGCTGCCTGTGTTCTCCTCAAGGACTTCGATAGATTCCTGTCTCTCATTGAGGTCTTTCATCCATTTTGAGTCTATTTTTGTGTGTGGTGTAAGGAAATGGTCCAGTTTCATTTTTCTGCATGTGGCTGTTCAATTTTCTCAACACAATTTGTTGAAGAGACTGTCTTTTTTTCATTGGACATTCTTTCCTACTTTGTCGAAGATGAGTTGACCATAGAGTTGAGAGTCTATTTCTGGGCTCTCTATTCTGTTCCATTGATCTATGTGTCTTTTTTTGTGCCAGTACCATACTGTCTTGATGATGACAGCTTTGTAACAGAGCTTGAAGTCTGGAAATGTGATGCCACCAACTTTGATTTTCTTTTTCACCATTGCTCTGGCCTTTTGGGGTCTTTTCTTGTTCCATATAAATTTTAGGATTATTTGTTCTGTTTCTTTGAAAAAAGTTGATGGTATTTTGATAGGGATTGCATTAAATGTGTAGATTGCTTTAGGTAGCATAGACATTTTCACAACATTAGTTCTTCCAATCCATGAGGATGGAACATTTTTTCATTTCTTTGTATCTTCCTCCATTTCTTTCATGAATACTTTATGGTTTTCTGAGTGCAGATCCTTTGCCTCTTTGATTAGGTTTATTCCTAGGTATCTTACGGTTTTGGGTGCAATTGTAAATGGGATTGACTCCTTAATTTCTCTTTTTTCTGTCTTGCTGTTGGTGTATAGAAATGCAACTGATTTTTGTGCATTGATTTTATATCCTGACACTTTACTGAATTCCTGTATGAGTTCTAGCAGATTTGGAGTGGAGTCTTCTGGGTTTTCCCCATAAAATATCATATCTTCTGCAAAGAGTGCTAGTTTAACTTCTTTGCCGATTTGGATGCCTTTAATTTCTTTTTGTTGTCTGATTGCTGAGGCTAGGACTTCTAGTACTACGTTGAATAGCCCTGGTGATAGTGGACATCTCTCCGTGTTTCTGAAAACCTTGGAAAACCTTTTAGTTTTCCTCCATTGAGAATAATATTCACGGTGGGTTTTTCATAGATGGTTTTGATGATATTGAGGAATGTACCCTCTATCCCTAAATTCTGAAGAGTTTTGATCAAGAAACGATGCTGTACTTTGTCTTTTATTAATGTATTGTATCACATTGATTAATTTGCAGATGTTGAACCAATGTTGCAGCCCTGGAATAAATTCCACTTGGTCGTGATGAATAATCCTTTTAATGTACTGTTGGATCCTATTGGCTAGTGTTTTGTTGAGAATTTTCACATTTGTGTTCACAAGGATATTGGTCTGTAATTCTCCTTTTTGCTGGGGTCTTTGTCTGATTTTGGGATCAAGGTAATGCTGGCCTAATAAAATGAGTTTGGCATTTTTCCTTCCATTTCTATTTTTTGGAACAATTTCAGGAGAATAGGTATTAATTCTTCTTTAAATGTTTGGTAGAATTCTCCTGGGAAGCCGTCTGGCCCTGGGTTCTTGTTTGTTTGGATTTTATATGACTGGTTCAATCTCCTTACTTGTTATGGGTCTTTTCAGGTTTTCTATTCTTCCTGATTCAGTTTTGGTAGTTTGTAGGCCTCTAGGAATGCATCCATTTCTTCCAGATTGTCAAATTTGCTGGTATATAATTGCTCATAATATGTTCTTATAATTGTATTTTTTTGGTGTTGGTTATGATCTCTTCTCTTTCATTCATGATTTTATTTATTTGGGTCCTTTCTCTTTTCTTTTGGATAAGTCTGGCCGGGGGTTTATCAATCTTAATACTTTCAAAGAACCAGCTCCTAGTTTCGTTGATTTGTTTTACTGTTTTTTTGGTTTCTATTTCATTGATTTCTGCTCTGATCTTTATGATTTCTCTTCTCCTGCTGGTTTTAGGTTTTCTTTGCTGTTCCTTCTCCACCTCCTTTAGGTATAGGATTAGGTGGTGTACTTGAGAACTTTCTTGTTTCTTTTGAAAGGCTTGTATGGCTATAGTACTTTCTTCTCAGGATCACCTTTGCTGTGTCCCAAAGACTTTGAACAGTTGTGTTTTCATTATCATTTGTTTGCATGAAATTTTTCTATTCTTCTTTAATTTCCTGGTTGACCCATTCATTCTTTAGTAGGATGCTCTTCAGCCTCCATGTATTTGAGTTCTTTCCAACTTCCATCTTGTGATTGGGTTCTAGCTTCAGAGCATTGTGGTCTGAAAGTATGCAGGGAATGATCCCAATTTTTTGCTACCGGTTGAGATCTGACTTGTGACCCAGGAATCTATTCTAGAGAATGGTCCATGTGCAGTAGAGAAGAATGTATATTCTTTTGCTTTGGCATGGAATGTTCTGAATATATCTGTGATGTCTATTTGGTCCAGTGTGTTACTGAAAGCCTTTATTTCCTTGTTGATCTTTTCCTTGGATGATCTGTCCATTTCAGTGAGGGGGTTGTTAAAGTCCCATACTATTACTGTATTATTGCCAATGGGTTACTTTGATTTTGTTATTAATTGGTTTATATAGTTGACTGCTCCCATGTAAGGGGCATAGGTAGTTAAAACTGTTAGATTTGTTGGACAGACCCTTTGAGTATGATATAGTGTCCTTCCTCATCTCTTATTATAGTCTTTGGCTTAAATATCTAACTTATATGATATAAGAATTGCCACCCCAGCTTTTTATATGTGTGTGTGTGTGTGTGTGTGTGTGTATCTATGTATATACATACATATATTAGACTGGTGAATAGAACAGAGCCACCCACTTGATTTGGGGTATATTTTGGTCTCTTATAAGAAACCACCTCCGAAAATTTTAAAGAAAGAAAAACTTACATATATACAAAAATTAGGGTAAATACGATGAGGTATTGGTATACGTTTGTAATGACGAAAATTAAAATTCTAAAAAAGGAATTGATAAGATAAGTTGGTTGGAAAAAGAAAAAAAAAAAAGAGGAGAGAATGTGCTCAGGCTGGAGACTAGAGCAAAGCCATCTGCTAGATTAGGGTATATTTTGATCTATTAGAAGAAATATTACCCTAAATTTTTGGGGAAAAAAACCCTATATGTATACAAAAAATAAGGTTAAATACAATGAAGGAATAAAATATGTCTATAACAATTAGGGTTTAAAAAGATTTTTTTTTTAGAAAAGTATTGTTAAGATAAACTAGTTACAAAATGTTAAAAGAGGAAAGAGGAAAAGTTAAAAAAACAGAATAAGTGAAAAATAAAATTAAAAATATTAACTTTGCAAGACTAAAGGATCATGGGGAAAAGCCATGAATTCTATGTGTTGCTTTCCCCTAATTCTGGATTTCCAGTATTCTCCTTGATTGGTGAGCTTGGTCTTGGCTGGATGTTCTTGCTGATCTTCTGGGGGAGGGTCCTGTTGTAGTGATTCTCAAATGTCTTTGCCTGAGGCAGAATTGCGCTTCCCTTGCCAGGGGCTGGGCTAAGTAACCTACCCCAGTTCGCTCTCAGGAGCTTTTGTTCCCTAATGGCTTTTCATAGAGTTCCAGAGGAGGAAAATGAAGATGGCGGCCTCCCAGTCTCCCCATCCGGAGGAGCCGATAGCTCAGGGCCCCACTCCTCAGCGTGACCTCATAGAAAAGCAGTCAGTTACCCCTGTCTCCCTGGTCTCCGGCCATGTTCTGTGCTCACCCGGCCTGTAACCCAGCATTTCTGTCTCTGGACCACAGTCCCATTTGTAGTCTCCAAACCCAGCAGATTCCTGCTGCGCTGCTTCTCCCAGAGAAGAAAGGTCAGATCCCGGATCTGCCACTTGTGGGGTCCCTGCTTGAAGAGCAGTGGCCCGACTGTGCCTTGGATCATGGTTTAAGGTAACTCTGAGCTGCGAGCCCCCACCTCGGCACTGTCTCTGTAGTCGGTTCCCGGCTCTGATACATTGGAGCTCTGCCACACTCTGACACCCCTGATCTTTCTGTGACCCTGTGGTACCTGAGACCGCTCTATCCCCGCAAGGACTCCACCCCTGTTTAGCCTCTGGAGTGATGTCCCTCAGTGGAGCCGACTTCTGAAAGTTCACATTTTGTGCTGCACTGCTCCGCTCCTTGCCAGGAGCCAGTCCCTCCCCCCTCCCATCTATCTTCCTGTTGCTTTGGATTCACTTCTCTGCAAGTTCTACCTTTCAGGAAGTGGTTGATTTTCTGTTCCTAGAATTGCTGCTCTTCTTCTCTGCTATCTCCTGTTAAGTTTGTAGGTGTTTAGAACGGTTTGATAACTATCTAGCTGAACTCCTGGGACCTGATATCATTTCAATCTGCCAGTTCTCTGCCATCTTGCCTCTCTCGCAGGAGGTGGTTGTATAAGTTCACCTTGATACTTGGAAGAACTCAGTTGAGTCCACACTTTTAATACTCTACTGCAGCTGAGTTCCCCTATTTTAGTTATTTTTCTTAAAAAGGAGAGGAAAGATCCTTTCTGTTTGTCAAGCTCTTAAATCTTGATGATGCTTTCATCTCTGGAATAGCATCTAGTTTTCTCAAGACCTTGAAATGGACCCTGGAAGATGTAATTTAACTGGCTTTGTGTACAAACATGCAGCAACCATAATGAAATCGATATTTTGTCTGGTTCTCTCTAATCACATGGTTAATATGTATCTTTATATGCAATTGGAGTACATTCAAATAAACCACCATTTAATTGGAAGACCTTTGGTAATTAATCACTTCCTATATTTCCATTTCCCCCTCTAGGCTTGTTTGCAAAAGTCAGTCTTCCAAGTATTGCCTTTAACTCCATTTGGTTTGTGGTTGTATAGTACCTTTTCAATACTGAAATGACTCTTTGACTAAATCTTTCATGTAATTTTTCCCCAAGCTGTTTTGGACCTTCAGAACTATACTAATACTGAGATTGTGGATTGTAAGAAAAAAGTCAGATGCAGGGATGAAATATTGAAAAACTGACTCCATTTAGCAAGTGTAACCTCTGTATTAAAAATAACAATAGGAGGGTGCCTGGGTGGCTCCGTGGGTTTAAGCACCTGACTCTTGATCTCAGCTCAGGTCTTGACCTCACAGTTATGGTTTAAGCCCCGGGTTGGGGTCCATGCTGGGCTTGGAGCCCACTTTAAAATAAATAAATAAATAAATAAATAAATAAGAATAGGTTATGATGAGTGTCACTATCTTACATGGAGGAAGCCAGGGTGGTAGAAAAACTATAAAAAGAAAGAGTAAAAATAAAACACCACAAAATCTTAAACAAATGGTTAGTAACCCTGCAGTTCTGTCAGTCTCTATTTTATGCAAAGTAAGTCTGTCTAATCTTGCTTAAAAATCTTTTCAGTATAGAGCTGTAGGAAGGGAAAATGACAAAAAGAAGACAGTGATACTGGAAGTTTCCCTCTAGCTTATATAATGCCCAGTCTGTCTCTCTTAGAAGCAAATATGGTGCCGATTGTGACATCACTGTGCTATGCGAGTCAGGTGTAAGAATTCTTGGTTGATTCTACTTTGTCAGTGGTCAGTAAGATTCCCAGTTCATTCTGCTTTGTTGTTGGTAAAAGAGAACATTGCTTTCCTCCTCTGAGACTCGTGAGATGCACATTGAGACATAGTGCCTGCTGACTCTTGAGATGGTGCATATGATAGTTTATATCCTGGCAGTCATTCTGGAAAGAAAGTTTTTAGAGTTTATCAGTGGCTCATTTTGACTCCTTGATGATGAGGACCATCTGGTGTTCAGGTCCATAGTCTTGAGTAAGGACTAATCTTTGTTAAAAATGAGCAGGGGAAAAAAAAAAAGATTAGGGAAGTAGATGTAGAAGAACAGCCAAAGGGTAGATAGAGTAGAACCTGTGTTTGTTGATTTGGGGTTTGTTTTGTTTTGTTTTGTTTTACAATGTCCAGATAGAGTGACTCTGCAAATAATTTATCAAGGTTGACTTCTGCTTTTGACCTCAGAAATCTTCCTGACAACTATCTCTAATAATTGACTTTGGGAAAAATTTAATAGTTTCTGCCCCGTTATCTGCTGGATAAAGTCCCAGTACAATAATTTCCTAAACTGAAGTATGTACTTCATGTTGTACATATCATGTACATATCATGATGAGAAGAAAAACAATGTATTAACTATCGGCAAGTCAAGATTGTTGTGGACGTTTGGGATAAGATAAACAAACACGGTGGCCCCTTTTGTACACTTCAGCACAATAAAGAATGTCCGTGCAAAGTGATGGAGGTTCTCAACTGAGACTCTTGGCTCAACGTACAGCAACGAGAGGCAGAAACCTCTCCCTGAAGATTCATGCTGCATATGAACAAAATAGTTTCTATTGGTACCTACTCCTCTGTTAGGATAATTCTGGGAGAGAAGCTCTTCTGAAAGTCCCTGGGGCTCCTTTCTGCCTTAGGGCCTCTGAACTTAATATTCTCTTCCCCGGAAGCTGCTGACCCAGATCTTCTCTAGAAAGGTAGCTCTCTGCTGTGTGGAAATCAAATATTTACTTCTCAGACTTTTTTCCTCACCCCCAGCTAAAGCAGCTCTCCCTGTCACTCATTCACCTCGGCTTTATTTTTTGCATCGATTTATGTGAAAACATAACAAACATGTTTTAGCAGAATGCTGTTGCTGTTTGCCTGTGTATCTATTGTCTGTCATTCACCATTCCACCACTAGAATGGAAGATCCACGAGAAGGAGCGAGCTTGCCTTTCTAGTTGCTGCGGGATTCCCTGTATATTTGTATTGTCAGTGCTCTAAGGAGAGTTGTTGGCTGTATCGTTGACACACAGAAAATAGAGCCACCTTAGAGTTTTCATTTGCAGCTTTTTTATTTTGTAAGATTTAAAAAAATTTTTTTCTTTTATTTTTAATTTTTTTGTTTCTTTTAATTTTATTTTTTCAGTGTTTCAAGATTCATTGTTTATCCACTGCACCCAGTGCTCCATGCAATACGTGCCCTCCTTAAGACACACCACCAGGCTCACCCAACCTCTCAGGCCTCCTCCAAAACCCTCAGTTTGTTTCTCAGAGTCCACAGTCTCTCATGATTCATCTCGCCCTCTGATTTTCCCCAACTCACTTCTCCTTTCCATCTCCCAGTGTCCACCATGTTATTCCTTATGCTACACAAGTAAGTGAAACCATATGATAATTGACTCTCTCTGCTTATTTCACTCAGCATAATCTCCGCCTGTCCCGTCCATGTTGATACAAAAGTTGGGTATTCATCCTTTCTGATGGAGGCATAATACTCCATAGTGTATATGGACCACATCTTCTTTATCCATTTGTTTGTTGAAGGGCATCCTGGCTCTTTCCACAGTTTGGCGACTGTGGCCATTGCTGCTATGAATATTGGGGTACAGATAGTCCTTCTTTTCACTATATCTGTATCTTTGGTGTAAATACCCAGTAGTGGAATTGCAGGGTCATAGGGTAGCTCTATATTTAATTTAAGATTTTATTTATTTTTAAGTAACCTCTACGCCCAACACGGGGCTCAAACCCACAATCCTGAGATCAAGTGACATGCTCCACCCACTAAGCTGACCAGGCACTTCTCATTTGTAGCTTTTTTTTTTTTTTTTAAATTTTTCTTATTTATTTGTCAGAGAGAGAGAGAGAGAGAGAAAGTGAGCACAGGCAGGCAGAGTGTTAGGCAGAGGCAGAGGGAGAAGCAAGCTTCTTTCCAAGCAAGGAGCCTGATGTGGGACTCAATCCCAGGACGCTGGGATCACAACCTGAGCTGAAGGCAGCCGCTTAACCATTTGAGCTACCCAGGCATCCCTCATTTGCAGCTTTTTATGAGTAACATGAATGGCAATAGAAACAACACTCTCTAACATATTTTGGGGGCAGTGGGCCAGCACAGTGCCTAACATACTTTCTTATGTCAACCTCAAAATAACCTTAAAATTTTAGACACCATCATTTTCGCTATTTTGTAGAAGCAGAAACTGAGTTCCAGAAAGGTTCCTACCACTGGGCAAAAGGTCCTGTAGCTGGTAAGTGGCAAATCTAGGATTTGGTTAAATCTTTGCAGCTAACTACATATTTCAGGTCCTGAGGCATTTTTCTCTGGAACATGACACAGTTTATGAGCTTTTCTTTTATATGAATAATTAAGAATATTTGATGCTTGGTAGTGTGATGTGCTATGATAGTTTCAGAATTTCATTCTGATTTATACTGAATGACAGAGTCTCTGAAGGTAGCTCTTTTTTTCTCATACAGACTCTACAATCCATGTTTTTAACCTTTTGTAGACTATCAAATGGTAATTTCTATTGTTTGAGGCATATTATGAAGCACATATTTCCTATCTTCTCATCTATTGGTTAAATTTTTCTGTTCACATTTATCAGTTGTTTGTACAAGAAGATGCTCCTTTACTTTTTTGAGGCTTGTAGTGGTATCATTGGTTAGAAGCTGCTTTTTAGTTGTTATCACAGTCAAATTTGGTTCAGTCGGGAGCTTTAGGAAGGGTTTTCCTGTGATCTTTATATATAACCAAACCTAAGGTAATATATTGTGTTGAAAATCCCTCAGATCTCAATGCTGAGACATTTGCCAGGTTTGTGTCAAATGTAAGTCGTAGCACCCTAGTGTCCATAAGAATGATACTGTGAAATGAAAAATGTACTTTCCGTTGACCCATAAAATCACTGCCCTAATCTTCTGTGAAGCTAGGGTAGTAAGAGGGCTTAACCTGGCAAGTATTTGATGAACTCAGGAAAATATCAAAGTCGATAGCTATTTGGAGTCACCCTCCATAAACTTAAGAGAAGTGAAGATACTGCATTTCTTCATATTCTGTAATTAACAGAATTCTGATTTTTGGAATGCAACAGCGGGGTAGGAAATTCAAGCTCATTTAAAAATTTCATGTGCTTTCCTTCTTTCACAGTTTTGCAGAGCTCCAAGGTTATGCACTCCAACATGACAATGATGTGGGCCCTCTTGTCACTGGTGATTAGTCCAGGGGTAGTGATTCGAGGGATACCCACATTTTTAGACCAGATGTTTCCTTGTGATCATCTCTCCATTAATTCCATACTGCAGCTTGGGCCCAGGGATCTTAAGCAAAGTTGAAAATCCAGGAGCCATGGTAACTAGTTCTCCTTTCCTTTTGTGTCCCACACAACAGTTCCCCTACTTAGCCCAGATACCTCCTTAGTGGAGAACAAGGTATTAGTCCCCAGACCTCTGTCCCTATCCTAGTCTCAGGAAATCCTCCTTCCCCACCCCAGGTCTTCTCAAAATTACTTTGAGTGGGCCAGTCCAAATCTCCCAAATAAGGAATTACAAGGGAAGACAGATAATTTAGTATTTCAACAAATTATTTTTGTCATAGTAAATGGAGCACCTTTTAGAAAATGAATCCCAGGAAGCAGCGTGACTTAGTCTGTTTACTTTATATAACAAAAGAGCTACTTTGAAAAGAAAGTCCAGGTCTAGGTGATATCCGGAGTAGAGATTGTAGTACATGTTTATCCCAAATTGTTAAGAGCAGGGAGCAGGATGCTGTCTTGAAAAAATGCTGTTGACATAAGAGCCCTGTTCTCATCATGAGGAAAGTTATTATACTGGGTAGCATTAGAACGCAAATAAACCAAAAAAGCATGTTTCTTTTACCAGGAAGGCCTCTGTGGCTCCCATATACCTTTGGCTGATTCTTCTTTCCATGAATGAGACAACTATAGAATTCAAAATGGTTAACATTCTGCAGTCGTACTGAATCACAGAGCTCAGGCGCGTATCTCAGAGCAGCTAGGTGGTGAGATGGAGGGGAGAGCCCCACCGTATCCCTTCTGGTCTCCTCAAGAATAACAGTCCTTGGAGGAGCAGTTTCTTCCATTTAGAGGATTAAAAAGGCAAGGTGTAAGGTATTTGACAATTATAATAGAATAAACACCAGCTGGCTATAGACCAATATGAGACAGATCAAGAAAGAGGACTTTTTATTGGCATTTATGTGCAATTGATTAGAAAAATGTCTCCTATCCCCCCTTTTTTATTACCATCATTCCAAATATTCTCACATGTGTTTGGCATTTGGTTAAGAATTAGTATCATTCACATTGTTTACTTGTGACTGTTCTCTTGTCTTGCTTCCACTGTTATGTAAGCCTTATTTCCAATTTCACTTTGAAAAGTACATGATAATGGAATTAATTTTGCTTTGATCTGGGGCCTTCTCTGATGAGTGAATACTGTAATTTACCCAATGCGTTGACTTTGATATGTTTTTCTTGGTTAAGCTTACATAGGTATTACATGTCACAACTGGTGGGGCTATAATAATTTTACTGTTCACTGAATGTCAAACTAAAAATGTATATGAGATAGCTAAGGATCCTATTCCATTAATTATTCTTTTAGGATTTCTGAAATTCTGTGTTAATGAGCTGTAACATTCTGAAGACCAAATGCCTGAATGTATTAAAAGGGAGAGTGAGAAAACCTCCAACCTAAAAAATATACATGAAGGAGAATAAGACGCCTGGGTGGCTCAGTGGGTTGAGCCTCTGCCTTCAGCTCAGGTTGTGATCCCAGGGTCCTGGAATTGAGCCCCGCATCGGGCTCTCTGCTCAGTGGGGAGCCTGCTTCCCTCTCTCTCTGCCTGCCTCTCTGCCTGCTTGTGATCTCTGTCTGTCAAATAAATAGAATCTTTTTAAAAAATGTGCTATCATTTGACTATTTTTTGAAATGAAGAAGTTGGTCACTTTGGGGATGAAGATCACTCTTGCTATTAATAAGTATCACTCCGAGTGTCAGTGGCTATAAAGTCATGTGCATTGTTATAGCCTTCCTGTAAAATCAGATCTGTCCTCTCCATTGGAATTCAGTGCGTGAAACTGGCAAATGAATGAATGAATGAGTGAGTGAGCCAGTAGGTTTTTTCTTCTTTTTTTCCTCCTTGTTCTGAAACTGGGACAAGTTATTTGCTTCTCTGAACCGCTTTTTCCTCATTTATTTAAAAAAAAAAAAAAGATTCCTGTTTCCTAGTGGTTGAAGCCTGAATAGGTTGATCCACATGTAATTGTTACATATATTCTGAACTGTTTTTGTAATACTGTTTTGTTTTTTTAACCTCATTAGCGTTTGAACATTGTTAAAATTTCTAGCAGTCCATGGCCCTTCTGATTCAAGCGAAGGAGCTGGTGCTCTGAAGTATATGTTTGTTCTCTGTGTTGGTTATTCCAGTTCATGGAAGGACATTCTGATAATTGCTTTTTCTATTTTTGTAAATGAATAGTTTATTGGGAAGTGTAGCTTTAACAGTTTATTTTCGGTGATGTCATAAGAATCCCAGAGACATTATGGAAAGTTTGAGCTCAGTAGTCATGGTGATAAGATTTTGCTGTAAGCAGCCAGGTGGTCCCATATGGCAAAGACCTAGTCTAAATGAAAGCTTTATTTTTGAAACTAAAGAATCTTCATTTTCAATCTTTCATTCATTTTCTCATGTAGCTCCCCAAAAGCTTTACTCAGAAATTTGTAGATGGTTATACTTGGCTGGATTTTTAAATTATACAGAATTATGATCTATGGCTTTATTCTGAGAATAAATATTGCCAAAGTGTTACATGATGTAAGCCTGTATTTACTGCTGGAAGAGCAATGAAGATTTTCTTTTATCTCATTTTGTTCTAATGAACTCTGAAAACTAAGTAAATGCAAAACGGTGGTGGAAAAGTTACGTGGGCTAGATATGATGAGCATAGGGTAAAGGCTGACAGAATCTTAGATACCTGTGCTTTCTTTAATGAGTCTTTAAATGAGACATTAAAGAATTAGACATTCAAGACATTTAAATTTGAAGACACTTTTTGCATAATCTAAATTACTTGGAAAGAGAAGCTAATACTTAGAGTTCTTTTATGTTTTGAATATCCAATAGGGAGTACATTCTGCAGATGTACGAGCATGGACTGCCTTTCAATGATATGAAGCTGCATTTTTAGCTTCATTCTTGGCTCTTTGGAGTCCCTACCCCCCTCACCTCATTTGGCTCATGCTACACTGTATGCCACTTGGCCCTCTATCTGAACCTTCATCTTAACCAGAATATACCTATGGTTGCCATGCAGTTTCTTTTCTTCCATTTCTTAAAATATGTTTGAAAAGTTTCCGTGTTCTTAGCTTCAACTAAAACTGCACATCCATTTGAAGGCAGATTTTCTGTGAAACTACCGAAGCCTCAGGCTGAAGGTCCCTCATTTGCAAGCGACTTTTCCTAGGCTGCTGTAAGGGTCCTGTGCAATTTTGTATTCGTAATCTTTTTCTTTGAAAGAGGACTTTAAAATTGGTTAATTTTTGTGTCCCACAAAATCTGAATATGCCCTAAGTTCTGTTGCCAAATACTATGTGAAATGTTGTTGCTAGAATGATCAGTAACTATAGCATTTAAGGTTTTGCCTGAACTTCCTTGTACATAATGCTCTTAATCTCTTTTCCATGAAAAGCTTTTCATTTTGGTTTGTATTTCTTGCAGTTACTGTGGTTTCTTGAAAGTTTCTCCTCATCTGCGTTGTAGGCTGTTTTCTTATCTCCATTGACATTATCCAGGGTTTCAGTTCTAGTCCTCCCTTCTTTTTCAGTTTACACTCTTCATGTAACACACACATTTTCAAGTCTTCAACCACCCCCGCTCTGCAGTACACAATACAGTAGCCACTAGTCCCATATGGCTACTTAGCAGTTGAAATATAACTAGTGCCATATGCTGAAAAAATATTTTGGATACGTTGGTAAAATAAAATATAACTTTATTTGTTATCAATATGTTATAACTTTTAAAAAACGTAGCTAGGAGAAAATTTTAAATTTCATATGTGAAATGCATCATGTTTCTATTTGAGAGGACAAGAAGATGCTGATGGCTGCCTAATCTGTCTCCAGTCCAGACCCCTCACTGGAATCTCAAGCATGAAAATCCTGTTGGAAATCCTTCTGGGCATCTTATGAGGCCTCAGACTGAACCCATCATCATCTTTGTCAAATGCTCCTGTTTTCTTTATGTCAGTTGGAGGAATGCCTTGCCTAGTAAGTCACCC
This sequence comes from Mellivora capensis, assembly GCA_004024625.1. Taxonomy (NCBI): domain Eukaryota; kingdom Metazoa; phylum Chordata; class Mammalia; order Carnivora; family Mustelidae; genus Mellivora; species Mellivora capensis. Next base: position 14,271 of record PISX010018342.1, read on the forward strand.
AAACTAGAGACCTCATATCATACTTGATTCTACCTTCTTGCTCATGCAATGAATCAATGACAATGAATCAATCACAAATCTTAGTCAATTAGGTCTCATAAGTACATTTCAAATGTATCTTTTTAATCCTCACTGTATCTAACCTTCTTTGAGCATTCATTTTTTAGGTAAAGTATTGTAATAATCTTCCAAGTATTTTTCCCATTGGATACCTCTCGAATATATTCTCTGGTGACTGATGGTTTGTATAGGAGAGGAAATATAGGCAGATGGTTAAAAAAACCAAAAACATGAGGCTTATCAGGAGGGTTACCATAACTTTATGAGTGGAGAAGTGCACTATTCTAATATGAAGCAGGGGCTTTATATATGTGCAGTGGATTCCTATATCAAACCTTACTCTCTAGCCTCATCTTACCATTGCAATCAGAAGATATGCACATATCTCAAATTTCAATAAAGTGCCTCTGATTGCATTTTCCCCCTTTACAACATATCAAAAACATTTTTTCCCAAGACTTTGCTCTTCAATCTGGCATACTCACTGTACATGGGCAGCTGCTTATGTATATATACTACAACAATTGTTTTAATACCTTTCTGTTGCTTTTCTTCTATGATGTCTGTTTTGGTGGCTGTTTTAGATTATAAGTACCTAGCATAAAGAAAGTGAATTTCTGGGCGCCTGGGTGGCTCAGTGGGTTGAGCCGCTGCCTTTGGCTCAGGTCATGATCTCAGGGTCCTGGGATCGAGTCCCGCATTGGGCTCTCTGCTCAGCAGGGAGCTTGCTTCCCTCTTACTCTCTCTGCCTGCCTCTCTGCCTACTTGTGATATCTCTCTGTCAAATAAATAAATAAAATCTTTTAAAAAAAGTGAATTTCTGAAATAAGGTGGTGCATGTTGGAAATTAATAAATTTATTTTAATTATGATAATGTCCTATTAATATTTATGAAGGCAAATTCTAAGGAAAGTAAACAATAATCTTCAAATAGTAGAAGGTTCTTGGTGAGGAAGATTGAATAAAAAACTAACCAAGTATCTTCTAACTGTTAATTGTTACATTAATATTCTCCTCTTTTTTGGTGGGGGGGCCAATGGGTGAGTTCATCAATACCTTTGCTGATTTCTTTTTTTTTTTTTTCTCTTGATGATCTTTACATTTTACCAAGTAAAATTGGTACCTGGCTTCTCTTGATTCAGACTTCTCTGAGGTAGAAATACAATAATTCTACACTGTCTTTATCTGACTTGAAGAAGGAGGATTGCTTTATTCATAGAAAATGCTTAGTGTAGTAAAAACATAAAAGAAGGAGCAGTTATCTTAAGATGTGGAAATAAATGATCTGTGTTATATATCATGAATGCAATGGTACATGATTGTAATCATACTTTGTCTTTTGAAGGTATAAAGGATCTCTGTTCTCCAATGATAACCCTCTACTTTGGTGTGATCCATTTCAATTTAAAATTTGTATCAAATATGCATTCAATTATTTAGATTTCAATACAACTTAATAAGTATTCTTATTAACGTTCTCTATCGTGAACCCTTCAATTTTACTTCTGTGCTAAACCAGGCTTGCCGGGATGATTACATTAATAATACATCTCTATCCAAAATTGAAGTGCCGAGTAGAGAACATGCTAATGGATTTCATTGATTTCAACTTGGAAATGGGTGCAGGCAATCAGAAAGCAGGTGCAAACCTGACTAGCAGTGAACTACTGGGAGAATATTGAGCCAGGATCAGTGGCAAGATTCATAGCTGTGATTTGAGTTAGAAAAATGTTAAACATAATGAAGTTAAAGTGATTAAAACCTTCTGAGAGAAATGTGAATGCTTCATTATGCTTTTCAGATCGTGGCTTTGAGTGATAAGAGTTCTAAATTCTGTCTTTGTAATTTTATTAGTTTTCTTCTATTCTCCCCCCCACCCCCCCGAATTAGCTGCATCTAGATTCATTCTCATTTTAGTTTTCTAAAAACTTCAAAGATGCGGTTAAGGACACAGCTCGAAACATTCAAACATCATACTTACTACCCCCATGCTCTTTTCTTTAAAATTAATTTAGATTTGAATCCAACATTTGTAAAAGTACTGTCTCATTAAGGCTAATTCTGTACTTGAGTATGGACTCATTTGTACTTTTTCCTTTAGTTTGGGCCCTCAAAATTTGAAAAGAATAGATGATACTGTCCATAAAAAGTGATTTTAGAGTTAGTTGGAGCAAAGAGTTTCTTAAAATGTAGGACGGAAACAGTAGTTATATTTCTAAGTTCTCTTGTTTTCCTCCCTCTTAGGTTATGTTCTTTTGAAGCATGCCCCTTCTGCTTGATAAGCACACTTTCAGACACTGTACTTTTATGTGGTTTTGCGCAGGTAGTAATTGATATGATTATCATTAGAAACCTTCAGTAACAGAGAAATTGACTCATTCCCTGGAAATTTAAGAGGTTCATTTGGTTTCTTCAAACAGCTTATGATAGGTGACGGAAGGAATAGGTAATAAGCATTAGGCCTGTGTGTTCTATCCTGGAAATGCCACCTTGACATTAAGGGGCTGCTCTATGGGGCATGGTCTTCATAATCTGGAGCCCATGCTGAGAATTCAGGCTGTCTGAGAATTAATCCCTGCTCCCCCTACCTGCTGGCTCTGTGACTTCCTGTCTTACTTAAGAAATGGAGCTAATACTGATACCTACCTATAGAGCTGTTGTTAGAATTCAATGAGTCAATTCACTTAAATCTGTCGGAGCAATGCTTGCCACATGGTAAGTACCTTAAAATGTGAACATGTGTAGTAGTAGTTGTTGCTGCTGGTACTGCTGTTATTATACTAATAGTAATAATAATTATTATTACAAAATCCCCATATCTCCTTTCCCAAAAGTGGCCTCCTAGCAAGTGCTGTTCTGTCCCGACAGTTCCCGCTGTCATTCATTCCAGCTAACTCTCTTCCTGTGCATTCTTGCTGAAATACTGTACTACATCTAGATTGCTTTTCATTCCTGAGAAATCTGAATGTGACTCAGTCTACCAGATCCTTAGGAGTGGATGTTGAGAATGCCAGGTAGTGCGTTTTATTCGCTTGATTGAATGAGAAGACTGCTCTTGTTTTGAGCAAGGACCAAATCTACTCCAGTGACTGCTTGTTAATCTGGGAATGTTGGAAGAATGTAAAAAAGAATAATTGGGTTGCATAGAGGATTCTCACTCCTGAGGCTGCCTTCCTAAATCCTTTCAGCTATTACTTTACGGGTATAATTTTAACTTCTGATTTTTTTTATGTATCTAAAGAATAGGAGAGATCTTTCTGGTTGCTCATGCCACTTAAAGTGTATGTGGTTTTAATCAGGTAACTAAACCTCTCTAAGACTGTTTTCTAATCTAAAATAAGGATAAAAATAGTATCTACTTTGTAGGACTGTAGCTAGGATTTACTGTTTCAGTGAATATGATGTCCCTAATACATTATGTGATCCTAATAAGTTTTGTTCATTTAAAAATTTTTTTTAAGATTATTTATTTATTTATTTGGCAGACAGAGATCACAAGTAGGCAGAGAGGCAGGCAGATTTAAAGGGAGAAGCAGGCTCCCCACTGTGCAGAGATTCCGATGCAGGGCTCTATCCCAGGAGCCTGGAATCATGACCTGAGCAGAAGGCAGAGGCCTTAGCCAACTGAGCCACCCAGGCACCCCTCATAGTTAGGTTCTTGGCAAGGTTCTGACAAATCCTTCAGACTACAGCTCTGCTTCTGACTGTAGCAGTTGGTGAAGGGGCATTAGAATGGCACATGGGAAATCCACTGGGACCAGCGCAGGCTGATGTGGGTGTACATCCTGTATTTTGTGGACTACACTTTATTCTCTTCTGCCACCCATCCATCGTTGAAAATGGTCCAGATCCTTTCTGTTGTTTTCACCCTTGGTGATGAGTATTAATTTGTTAATCTATCCAACTGTAAGCATTGGTCTTGGGGAGCCAGTGCTCAATCTTGGCTTTCTTCGGTAAAGGGTAGTAATATTTTAGTATGTAATAAGTAGAGCAAGAAAAGTGTGAAGAATATAAGGAAGGAAAAATTTTAAAATGTAAGCCCAAGACATGGTTGCCAGTATTTTTCACTGTCCCACAACAAAAAGAGTAGAGAAGCAGATTCTCACAGATCCTCGTTCTTGATTAATGTCCATTGAAAGCCTAAAGCCATCCTGGTAAAACTTTGATGTGGTTCTTCTCTCACTGAAAACTAAATAAAAATGAAGAAATTTAGGCTCATTTCCCTGTGTTAAAACTTTCACTATAGCAAGGGCAAACCCAGAAATTCAGCCATTAGTTCATCATACTCAAATTATTCCCTGGGGAATTCTCTTTTGTACTGGAAAGTTCTTAGCATTATTATTAAACATCTGAAGAAACCCTGTATCATTGTTACTTAATTCGCTTGATTGTCATGTTCACGGGAGAGTTTGTGAGGTGTACATGACCGGTGAAATTATCAGTGTTTAAACTGCCAATACACATTCTGTGACTTTCAATTATATAATAGTTTCTCCAGTTATTCATTTTAATTTCTAAAGGCAAGGGTCACAAGAACACATTTTCCTTGAATGAATAAGCACTAGGGAAATCATTTGAGGCCGCTGCATTAAACAGTAATTGTCCATTTTTTCTACTAGTGCAGAGAACCCAAGAAGCTCTGGGAAATAATGGTTTCATTTGGTTATGGATATCTGAAGAAAAAAAAAAAGCCTTGCAAAGAGTTGCTACATATTTCTTTGGCTACATTTAGGAAAGAAGATTCAACTGGTCAGCTATGGATACATATACTCTTCAAAATTATTGTTCCTCTTGTATCAATTAGATATTTGTACATATATTCTTGATTTTGTAATACCGCAGCAGATTAAATGAAACTGCCAAGAATACCTTAGTAAATCTATTAGAAAAAAAATTTATTACATGACCATATATACATATTTATAATTTTACTCTTCTTGCTGTGAGTGTGTTTATGTGTGTGTGCACGCGCGCGCGCGTGTGTGTGTGTGCGCGCGCGCTATCTCAATCGCTTTGTCTTGGATTCCCCTCAACCACAAATTCACTTGAGGGAGAGGAGAATCTTTTTCTTATTGATACTAGACTATGTTTTTCTATTTCTGTGACCTCATTGGTGTGTGTAGTATATATAGAAGGTATCATATGCTAGACTTATTTTCCTTCCAAATCACTGAATTAAAAATATGAAACAACAAGCCTGAAGCTGATTTGCCGGTGAGCCAATTGTTACAGGAAACAGATATTATCAAATTGACTTGAATATTCTACTCTCCCAGCTTCTACCCCCCCACCCTTTTTGTCACCCACTGATCTTCAATTAAGAGTACATTTTGGGAAATTTTTCCATCTTGTTGTCTAGGGGGAAAGGAACCAGTGAGAATCTATAGCACAATTAATTCATAGTTTTCAGTAAACACTTTTTGAGGAAAAATTAAGGATTCCATACTTGGGCATTTATCATTCATTCATTCCTTCACTGACTCAAAAAAAAATTACTGAATACCTGTGTGTCATGTAGGTATAACATAGATAAAGTCGTGTTTATGGAGTGTGGCTACCTGAAATGCTATGTCCATTCTAGATTTAATTTGTGTACAATGCAGTAAACATGTATTCAAGTACATTCTGATATATAAAAAAAAATACAGGAGTTAAAACATAGAAACAAACACAGAATATAGAAAAACATGGAATTCATGTGTATAGTGGCAAGTAATATGGTACTCTCCCATTTTCTTGTCCAACACATTTTTAATATGTATATACAAGATATTGTTGCTGTACAAATTTCACATATATAAGCTTCAAAAATGAAGTGATTTATTACGTACTTTTATTTTTCTCTGTCATGTTTTTACTTATCTTGCAGTTTCAAGAGTTTTTTGTTGCTGTAGCTTTTATTTAAATTTCTTTGGTATGAGTATGTGTCTCCCGACAACTGCTGTTTCAGTTCTGAGTACAAGATAGAGACCCTATGTGGACTCTTACACAGGTACTTCAGAATGAATAGAGTGAAACTAGGAGACGATGTGTGAAATGCTGCAGCAATATTGATTGCCTTGCCGCACGAACAGGAATAAACTGAATTACTGCTATTATGCAGGCCTTTTATAATTATGGGCAAAGGCCAAGGTTAAGCTGGAAAGTTAATTGCATTCAGAATGCTGTATGACATATGGATTTTTCAGAAAGGTTAGAGATTGAAGACTTGGAGAGATTGTGAACTTTGCCCTGTAATATGGAACACGTTTGCTTGACTGAGATTAAGAATCAGTTATAGGGGCGCCTGGGTGGCTCAGTGGGCTAAAGCCTCTGCCTCTGGCTGTGGTCATGATCCCAGGGTCCTGGAATCGAGCCCCACATTGGGCTCTCTGCTCAGCAGAGACCCTGCTTCCTCCTCTCTCTTTCTCTGCCTGCCTCTCTGCCTACTTGTGATCTCTATCTGTCAAATAAATAAAATCTTAAAAAAAAAAATCAGTTATAACAGACATACCTACTTGTTAAATGCTATCCTTTGAATCGTAAATAAGGTGGTTAAAAAAATTCATTACCTAAAAGAAACCCCCCAAAAAGGAAAAATCATATAGTAGGTGATCAATACCCATTACTGACAGAATTTTGTGAACTGACATAAGCTGACCAACTTGAAGATACACCAAACAAAATACTGGGAAAATAATATTTCATGTACTTAGGTCCATAGCAGTTGGAACTCTGGGTTGCTTCCTTCTAAATAACAAATAACAAATTCCAGTTTTTTGCTTTGAAGTTTCCTCAGAATTCTTTTAAGTTCTCAGGGACCTTAATTCTTCATATATAAACACTGCATGCATTTGCTTGCAAGCAAATAAAACCTTGAGTTTGTATGCGATTATATGATACCTGAGATGATATTCAAGTCCTTGCTTCATTAAAATGTTAAAGTCAAATATTTTTCTATAAATCAATACCCCCCCCTTTTTTTACATTTTAGTCAAATGCTTTGGAACAATACAAAGATAACCTTGTCGTCTCTGGTTCTAGCAGTTGACATTTAAGATGGAAATTTGGTAGGCAATAATTTATACTGTTGTTGTTTTTTTTTAAAGGAAATCATTATGATCTGTAGTTATGGTCCAGCCCACAAATGTCACCCATTGATTGCTTTCTTCTTTGAAATTTGATCTTAGTGTTTTGTATTTGAATGTCTTACCTCATATATGGTGGTAAACCTCTTCAGGGCAGGGATCATAGAAAATCCCAAGAATTACCAGCTTTTTTGAGGCCAGTGCTGAATAATACAAACTGTGTCATGCTGAGAGGAAATAAGAGAATGAATACTAAGTCCAAAAATGTTTTAAAAAGCCACATGCCCCAGATTGAAGGGGCCATGGGGGTAGGAATATTCCAGTCTTCTAGTACTGGACAGTAGTGGCAGGGGCAGGGATGGAAGAAAAGACGACCGAGATCAGAAAAGCAGAAGGGTAGCGTTAGTGGTAGTGATGGAGGAGGAAGGAGACAAAGCAGTGAGTAATAGTGGTTTTTCCTCCATATATCGGAAATGCACAATAAGTCAGGTATGTATTGCCTATAGCTGAAAGACTGTGACAATCCAGTCCTGCAGGATTAGGTGTATAATGAATAACTATTGATTTACATGATCTAGACCAGCACGTCCAGGAGAAATAGAGTATAAGCTTCAGATTTAATTTAAAATTTTCTAGTAGTGGGGCGCCTGGGTGGCTCAGTCATTTAAGCATCTGCCAGGGTCCTGGGATTGAGCCCCCACATTGGGCTCCCTGCTCTGCGGAGTCTGCTTCTCCCAACCCCCCACCCCGCCCCGCTCATCCTCGCTCACACTCTTTTGTGCTCTCTGTCAAATCTTAAAAAAAAAAAAAAAAAAAAAAAGTTTCTAATAGTTACATCTTAAAAGCAAAAAGAAACCGAGAGGAAACAGTTTTAGTCATATTATTTACTTTACCCAATATTTCCAAATAATCATTTCTTCAGGTAATCAAATGAAAATGAGTGAACTACTTTATTTTTTTTAAAGATTTTATTTATTTATTTGACAGACAGAGATCACAAGTAGGCAGAGAAGCAGGCAGAGAGAGAGGAGGAAGCAGGCTCCCTGCTGAGCAGAGAGCCCGATGCGGGGCTCCATCCCAGGACCCTGGGATCATGACCTGAGCCAAAGGCAGAGGCCTTAACCCACTGTGCCACTCAGGCGCCCCTGAACTACTTTATATATTTTTTGGTACTAAGTTTTAAAAATCTGGTCAATTAACAATGTACATATCTCCACTTAGACTAGTCGAATTTCTAGTGGTCAGTATCCCCACATGGTTAGTAGCGATTTTATTGGACAGTGAAGCTATGTGTTAGTGGTTTTTTTTTTTTAACATAAAAAAGGTTTTTTTTTAAATACTAAAAATGGAAGTATATATGGTTTCTGTGTATTTCTCACATTTGTATGTTGCTATTTAAAATCTTAGAAGGATTTCTTCATGCATTGTGTAGAAGGCTGTTTAGAAATTTTAGCAGAATAGTCCCAGTGTTATTGAGGTCACACTGTGTCCTTGGGGTCTTTCCCTGGCCATGAATAATTAGGAGCTTTGAGGAATCCCTGAAATTTTAGCTAAAATTCTTCGTGTGGGTGTATAATGATGTATTCATGCACAGGCTCCCATATGCCTCTCTGGGAGGAGAGTCTATGCTTTCTATCCAGTTCTCAAAGGGATCATGACACTCCCACCACCCCGCCAAAAAGAGGCTAAGAACTTTGGTCAGAGTTTATTTTCTTTAGTAAAGAGACCAAATATATTAAAATGAAGTTGGTGAAATGAAAATCAGGACTGTAGTTAATATTGGCTAGAAAGCTTACCATGATGACTCATATACACATTAGAGTAAATACCTAATTAGAAATCTGTGGGCCTGGTGCACAGAATGAATTAAATGAAATTCTACAATATTGTATTCATTATTAAAATCTGACAAGTAATTGTTTAATCCTTTACAGTTTTTAATGAGGTATTTACATAACTTGCAAATGACATGTTAATTAACATAACTTGTCTGAGGTCTCCACATTTGTTCTTTAATGGCATATTTCTGGCAAGGCTACCTATTCAGAGTGTGATGAAAATAACTTGAGTTCATCCAGGATGCTTCGTTCCTGGTTTAGGGTATGCTATATGCTTTCAATCTAACTTTCCTGTAGAAGACAAATTTTAATTCTCTAGTTCTGTGATCTAGGTTCTAAAATCTATTATTTTGTTTTCAAAGGGATATTTTGTTGATTTAAAGAGATCAGAATTACAGTAGACTCCCACCTTGATGGAATGTGGGGTGATGAGAAGTCTATATTTCATTATTTGTCTGCAAGAGTGTCAGGTAATAAAGCCTTTTTTGTCTTACTTCCCTTTTTCTTTTCTAAATAATTCCCCCTTTATAAGTGCATTTGAATTGCAGAGACTGGAAAACATTTTTAGCAATCTGTAATTATTAATTGATTACCTTTATATTACACAAGCTCCCTAGTGACTTGGCTAGAGACAGCTGTGATAAACCCCGGCATTAACATAAATTAATCATGAAAGAAAATAGGAGATATGTGAAGAGCTGAAAATGAAATTAGAAGTAACTCTTTTTTCTAGAGAATACAAAACAAGAGCAAAGGTTTTAGGGAGAATAGAAATAGATAATCTCACATGCAAAGAAAAATGAGAAGCAAAGCCCAAAGGCTGAGTAACACGAATGCACAGGTTTGGTAAAGGCCCGGGTTGTATGGACAGGCGGCCAAGGGGTTGGAGAGGTTGGAGGACGGTGAAAAGCCAGTTAGCAGATCTAAAGGTGAGAAGTGACATCTAATACAAAGCCATTTTGGAAGGATTAGAATGTAGTAAAGATAATTGTAGTACAGAAGAAAGGAGAAAATTACATGGGTTAAAAAAAAAAAAGGAAAATTCAAGAAATAGAAACTAAAGCACCACAGGCTGGCAAAGCTGACAGGGAGCTCTGTCAGGCAGTGCTGACGGGCTCTCTGCAACTGGCCGGTGTCTCCAATTTTCCAAGGGACAGAGGCTGCAGTCATGGTCACAATGACACGAAGTGGATTTGGAATGGTAATTGTATCTTAGTCCATTTGGGCTGCTATAAGAATACCTTAGATTGGATGCCTTATTAAAAAAAGTTTATTACTTACAGTCCTGAAGGCTGGGAAGTCCAGGGTCAAGGTGCCAGCAGATTCCATGTCTGTTGAGGGTCCTTTTCTTGGTTCATACCTGGCTGTCTTCTCATTGTGTCTTCGCATGATGGAAGGGATAAGAGTGTTTTCTGGAGTCCTTTTTAATTTAATTTAATTTAATTAATTTATTTATTTGACAGAGACAGAGATCACAAGTAGGCAGAGAAGCAGGCAGAGAGAGAGGGGGAAACACGCTCCCCGCTGAGCAGAGAGCCCAATGCGGGGCTCGATCTCAGGACCCTGAGACCATGACCTGAGCCGAAGGCAGAGACTTTAACCCATTGAGCCACCCAGGCGCCCCTATTTATTTTTATTTTTAAAATTTTTAAAATAATTTTTTTTCCTTTTTATTTTACTTTTTATTGGAGCATAATGCTTGTGCAGAGAAGTCCTCAGAGAAGCATATGGCTCAGTGGTCTTTTACAATGAGCACCCACACTGAGAAGAACATTACAGCATCCTAGAATCCCTGTCCTCTTCATGGCCCTTTCTTCATCACAACCACCCCCAAACATGACCTCCAGGCTGACTTACACATATTGTTGGTTAGTTTGACCTAGTTTTATACATACATAAATAGATTCATATACAAGTTATGATTCTGTGGCCAACTTGAACAAGTCTTATTTTTAAATGTCAAAAGAAACTATGTGGCCTGGAGATCGAAACATTTGGAACAATCTGGAAGGGATCACTTTTCAGCTCTGACCTGCCCCGAAACCAACAGGCACTAGTCTACAAACCAACAGATAGTAGAAATTAGGATTATAATGATAATTAATTATTGATATTCTTAATACTTATAATGAGATATTATTTGGTATTCATGGGTATTCAGAACACATTAACAGATCTCTATTTTATACAAATAAAAAGTAAATGCCACATGTAGGAGACGACAAAGGGCAACTTTCTTCAAAGGAAGCATATGTATCATTGTGACCCGCTAGCAGATAATCTTAATAACTTCTTTAGAAATAATATACATGAACAATGTGAGCCTTCCTCTGGGCTCTGTGGTAGAGGGAAGGGCCAGCAGCTCCACTGAGCCCTGGTCGTTCCCTTGTGGTGCAGCCCACAGTATCTTTGCTCACAAAACTGGCTCTGTGTTTCTGTTTAATTGTTAGTGATGGGAACAGCCCTTGTTATTAGTGCCTTTGTGGCTCATCTGGAAGGTATAGTTGAGGACCAAAGTCAATGTTCGTGATCAGGTTTCTCTGTGGCATTCCCTACAGCTTGAGGATGCACGCCTGTTAGATATGCTTGCCACCTACCCCCGGTCCCACTCAAATGTGATCTACTCTTCCTGCCTCCGCCAGCACTGTGGTTTGGTCATGGGGCTGGAGGAAGAAGAAACTAAGGCAAAAAAATAATTTAGGAAGACCTTGTTCAAGCGTGATTTTAAAAACCCTGAACTAGGGCAGGAGCCGTGAGAATGAAGAGGAACAAACTGGTATGTTCAGATTAATTCCAGGAAAATGTTTATAGTAGAATATAAAGGGTGTATACTGATTCAGAACAGAGAGAGAGAGAAAGATGGAGGTTTTCAGCTTCGAGCTCCAGCTCACTAACAGAGCACGGCACTAGGCATTTTGTCAGAGCGGTAGTGGTGGTTGGCTTGGCGAGTTCTGTTCCAGACGTATGAAATTTAAAGTCCAACATGGATGGACCTAGAGCGTATTATGCTAAGTGAAATAAGTCAGATGGAAGACAAATACCATAGGATTTCATCCATATGTAGAATTTAAGAAACAAAACAAATGAAAAAAGGAAAAAAGAGACGAAAAAACGGACTCAAATAGAGAGCCAACTGGTGGTTGCCAGAGTGGAGGCGGGTGTGGGGAGGGGTGAAAAAGTGAAGGGGAATAAGAATACAGTTGTCATGCTGAGCACTGAGTAATGTTTAGAAATGTTAAATCAAGAGCTGGATGCTTAACTGACTGAGCCACCCAGGCACCCCTGGACTTCCTTTTATAAGGGCACTAATCCCATGCATGAGGATTCTGCCCTCATGACCTGATCACCTCCAAAATCCCACCTCCTAACATGACACTGGAGATTAGATTTCAACATAGGAGTTGGGAGGAGGCACAAGCATTCTTTCTATAGGAATTCGCTTTTTTTCTTCTCTTGAAGGGGTTAAGTTTGGAAGTCACGATGAACATGTGGATGCACCCTCACACGCACAAGCACCGAAATCTTCTGGGGTTGAATGGATTTAAAGCGCGCATCACCTTGGCATTGCTGTCATGCCAAAATCTGACAGATTTCAAAGGAGTGAAAGCCAATGTGGCAAGGCCTGTCCTGGAACTCAAGCAGATTGGTTTATGGAATGTGGGCTACGGATGGAAATTTAGCTTTAAGGTGATCAGATCATTAACAGGAGATGGGTTGGTTGATAGTTTAAACATCATTAACACCATCATTATCTTACTCCTGCTGACCCTTCCTCTGTGTGTGTGTGTGTGTGTGTGTGTGTGTGTGTGTGTGTTGAATAAATCATGACCTGGAAAGGGGAATGAGTAGCTACTTTTGAACTAAACCAACATTTAGACATATGGACCGTCTGCCCGAGTGTTGATGTATTAGGAGGAGTTTAACAGGTCAGATGCTCATATTTTTATAGCAAATATTGATGTATTAGAATTACAGCCAGAGAAGTCTGAATCCAGAAAGTTCCTGCAAGAGCAGGCAGAAATTGGTGCTTTCTGCTCCAGAACAAGCAGAAGGGAAGGCTGCTGTCAAAAGCTTCATAGTACTGTGCTTGCCTTTTCCTTACCCCTCAAACAATGGTGTGCTTCGTGTTGATAGGAGAATCCATCCAGGATCTCAGTAAATTGTTCTGAAGCTCTGTACTGAAAGTTCTCAACAAACCTTGGTTCACTTCTTGTCCTTTGCTACAAGCATGAAATTCTTCTATAGCAAGGAATACCTCTAAGACCACTGCAGGAATGTTTTGGGAGACAGACAGGTAGATAACTCGTTAAAGCTCCTTTTTACCATGAATTGACCTGACTTCTTATGCCCAGAACTAAGCTGCTAAGTTTTAGAGTACCATATCACTGATTTTTTCCCCTTTTCAGCTTTATAGAGGTACAGTTGATACTTAACATTGTATAAGTTTAAGGTGCACAACAATATGACTTGATTCTGGGTTATTTCTTTGGTCATTTGTTTACATATCTTTTCAAACTGCAAATTTTTTTTTGGCATGTAGACTCAGCATATTCTGGAAGATGGAGGAATGTTGAATTGCCTAATAAAACATGGGTATATCAGTCATTCCACCCACCGTTATATATTTTACTGAACATCCCAGGGGGATGGTAAAGCTATGTTTTATTTTTAACTACTATCTGGGCTTTCAAGAAGGAAAATGTATGCTGATGAAGTCTATACTTTTGAAGAACATTATAACAAAGTAGGTAAACAAGTTCATACTCTGGCCCATAGGAATAACTGACCTCCAGCATAGCAGGAACTCTGTTTTCTCCCCTGGTCCCAAAGCTTGATGTCACCAGGTAATGTGCATAAACTTAAGTGGTGATCTGAGCCATAAAATCCAAAACTTGTCCAGGAACACTTTACTGTCAAAGATACTAAGTCAATGCAATGGGGATTTATTTGCTTTCTTTTTTATTTAGAAAATGGAATCTTAGTAGAATATAAAGCGGTCTTAATATGTAAGATTAATGGAAGTTGGTAACCAATGTATCCTATTCTGGATAATATAGTTTACCAATAGAAAAAATTTCTCTCCAGTAGCCTTGTCAACATAATATTTATTACTCTTCCTCATGCACATGGTCATGTTCCATGAGAGAGGATTTTCTGCCCAATATTTCAATAGATTACATATTTTCTCCTCAGCATGTGGTATATTTTAAGAGAATGTTGGTTTTGCTGTTTTAAAATAGTGTGCCTAGAAACAATATAATGCTTCAACTTGAGCCAAAATATTTGCATTTGAGAAATAACCCATTGGTTTTATTTATTGTCCTCTATTTCTTCCTATTTCTGGTTACTCACAAGCTCAGTAAAAAAATATTAATGGTGCTAAAATCTTAGATGTGGTATACTCAAGCCAGTTGGATTTGTGTGCGTTTTGCCATGCTTTAGACGTAATGTTTTGCATCTCCAAATGTAGATAAAGGGGTGAAAAGAATTTGAAGGATAGCATCATTTTCCCTCTAATTGAGACAAAAAACTGTGTGATCACTTGTCTAATCTTCTTTTCACTGAGTAAGGGAAAAACATTGATTGTACTCAAGGTCTGAATAGTCGTTCATCAGAAGAAAGTAAAATCACATTTTCCTCTGTGTTTCCAGATTTTTTATGCCCTGTAGTATATGAACTATTGCACTTGCTGATTTAAATTTAGAGACACTTACCTGAAATGTTTTCTAGGAGTTGAAATAAGATGCATTGAGTGTATTATATTTTAAAAAGTAACTAGCACTATTTTAAAAAGAAGTTTTCCTGTGTTTCCCAACTCTTCAGACAGCTTGTACCTGTATACAACTATGTTTCTTGACACTGCAAAGTTGAAAGGTACAACCAAATGCTACTGCTTTAGGTAGTATATGAATGGTAAATACAGATTTAAAAACAGATCCAACGAGGTTGTGGATTGGCAGAATGTGTTCTAGAGAATTTAGCCTGAACCTAAGTTATGTAAAGATGGGATAGAATCTAAAGGAGTGTTTCTTATGCATCTAACCACTAATATACACTTGCATCCATGTTTCTGGGTGTTCTCCTGAAAACCATGGACCTTCCTGCAGTGGTATGTTTCCACATTCCCCGGGCTCTGCTTACTAGTGAAACTCGACTGGTCTAAATATCTAAGTACATAGAACACTTGACAGAAGACATCCAGCCAGGTAGCTTTTATGGAGTCAGAGAATTCAGAAAAAGAGTATAATCAGAAATTAAAGGAACAGCCTGCTCATTGGGCTTGGCTTTAAATTCTAGGGCGGGAGGAAGGTCACTTTTTTGTGATACACCCAAAGGAAATGAAATGAGTACCTTGAGGAGGTACCTGCCCTCCCATGTTTATTATGCCATTATTCACAATAGCCAATATATGAAAACAACCTAAATGTGTTCTGATGGATGAATAAAGAAATTGTCATACATCTATGGTGTCTGTCAATGTATCTGACATATTTATGTATGTCTACATAGAATATACATATCTGGATATATATGTAAATATAGAATAATATTACAGATATGTTGATGAATATCTACATAGATATGTACGTGAATAAAAATGTTAGGGAAGATTATTTAACCTTAAAAAAGACATCCTACCATAAGATAAACTTAGAGGACATAATGCTAAGTGAGATAAGCCAGACACAGAAAAGAAAATACTGCATGTTGTCACTTATGTGGAATCTTAAAAAGTTGAAATTATAAAATCAGAGAGTCGAAGGATGGTTGCCATTGGGGAGATACTGGTCAAAGGGTACAAAATTGCAGTTATGTAGGATGAAAAAATCTAGAGATGTAATGTACAGTGTGATAAGTGTAGTTAATAATACTATATCGAATACTGGAAATTAGCTGAGAGTCGATTCAGGTGCTCTCACACACGCATAAAAGGTATCTATTGAGTTGGAACAGATGGCTGTGTTAGTGAGCTTGACTGTAGTAATCTTTCACTATGTCCATGTATATTAAAATATTGAATATATACATTTTAACTTTTTTTAGAGTATAATGTTTCATTCTTACCAAATTAAAAGAGGGGGGAAAAAAACTAAAAACAAACCAACCAACTTGGAGTTCACCAGGAGTCTGTGAGGGTAGATTGCAAACATTGGCAAACTACCACTACAAATCGCAACTCCAGCCACAAGGCAAGGAACCACCCATCTGTGCCTGTCTTGTAGATGTATCTGGATCCGATAAGAGATTCTTGAACTTTACTATGTTCTTTTAACAAATGGCATCATTTCCAAAATAGAGTATAACTTAGGGTTTGAGAAAATTTTCCCCCCAGTATTTTCCATCTACTGTCATTTTTAGATAATAAAGATAATTCCTCAAGTAGTATAAAGAATATTTTCATGTCTAGTTATCCTACTGGGAACCCACTCACTAAAGACTAATGTTAAAATCAGCAGCCTGGACATCAACTGGAACTTTGTAGAGAAATATGAATACAGTTTGCCCAACAAAGAAATGTGGAAGAGGGAATGTAAGACTTGAGCTGAGAGCCCTCCTATTAGGTCAGTGCATTAGATCTCACAGCCAGGTAAAAACCAAATGCTGCTGCTAAGTTAAAAGGGTATGTCTTGTAGGATAAGTTCCAGGACTACTTTGCTACCTTCAGAAGAAAATTCAAGACAAAAATCTTTCTTACTGATGTTCAGTTGAAGATGTGTAGGATGGTACCCTTTGGGATTATACTTGATTGAAATCAGAATTTGCAAACTTGAAGCCAAGAGTCCCAGTTTGTCTTACGGACATGTTGGAAAACACGGAGATGTTTTAGGGGGAAAAAGCAAGCTGACAGTTACAAATTAGAGGTTTTAATTTAAATATGTAGGTAGAAATTGAGGGAGCATAAGAATTTCTGTCTAAGCAGCTGTATTGGACCCAGCTCTGTGCCTCACTGGGCCTTAGTAACTTGCCTAATGGAAGGCCTCACCACATGGTCACTGCTTTATCTCACAATACATTCTCTGCTGGGGTGAAGCCTGGCCATAGCAGCTCTGACACCCAGGTCCAGCCTCTAGGTCCAGACTAACAGGACTCACAGAGGGTCCTCTTAAAACTTCTGGGCTTAGAAGAGATGATGTCCAAACAGTTCATAGAGCCTGGCTTCTGTTCCAGCAGTTGCGCAGAGGGCAGGATGAAGGAACTGGGAAATATTAGAGGATTATTATGACTTGGGGCTGCTCTGACCAATGAGAGAAAAGTGGCTCGAAGAACTGTGTAGACAGTTCAGTTCCCTTGGAACTGTACCTGATTCTGAAATATTTGCCTCAGACATGGGTTTTTAATAATTAAATATTTATTTTTTAATTCCAGTATAGTTAACATACAGTGTTACATTAGTTTCAAGTGTATAATTTAGTGATTCCACAATTCTTTACATTACTGAGTGCTCATTGTGACAAGGGTACTCTTAACCCCCTTCACCTATTTCATCTGCCTCCACTACCCCCACCCCGACTCACCTTCCGTCTAGTAACCATTGGCTTTTCTCTGTAGTTAAGAGTCTGTTTTTCTGGTTTCTCTCTTTTTTTCTTTGTTCATTTGTTTTCTTTCTTAAATTCCATACATGAGCAAAATCACATAATATTTATCTTTCTCTGGTGACTTATTTAACTTAACATAATATACTCTAGCTCCATCCATGTTGTTTTCTTTTTCATGGCTGAGTAATATTCCCTTCCATGTATTTGCCATCTTCTTTATCCAATAATCTTTTGATGGACACTTGGTTGCTTCCATACTTTGGCTATTGTAAATAATGCTGCAGACAACGTAGAGATGCATATATCTTTTCTGGTGTTTTTTATTCTTTGGGTAAATACCGATTAGTGGAATTACTAGATCATGTTATAGTTCTATTTTATTTTTTCTGAGGAAATTCCATACTCTCTCCTACAGTGGCTACGTGAGCTTGCATTCCCACCAACAGGGCACAAGGGTTCCTTTGTCTCCACATTCTCGCCAGCATTTGTTATTTCTTGTGTTTTTGACATTAGCCATTCTGACAGGTGTGAGGTGATAGCTCATTGTGATTTTGATTGATATTTCCCTGATGATGAGTGATGTTGAACATCTTTTCATGTGTCTATTGGCCATCTGCATATCTTCTTGAAATGTCTATTTTCTGCCCATTTTAATTAAATTAATTAATTTATTTATTTTTACCAGTTAAAAAAAATTTTATTTCTTTTTTTGAAAATTTCCATTTAGGAGGGTATATGGTTAGTGCTGTGAAGTGTGTAAACCTGGCGATTCACAGACATGTACCCCTGGGGATAAAAATACATTATATGTTTATAAAAAATAAAAAAATTTATAAAAAAAATTTCCATTTAAATTCTAGTTAGTTGGAGTGCCTGGGTGGTTCAGTCATTAAGCGTGTGCCTTCGACTCAGGTCATGATCCCAGGGTGCTGGAATCCAGCCCCACATGGGGTTCCCTTCTCAGTGGGAAGCCTGCTTCTTCCTCTCCCACTCCCCCTGCTTGTGTTCCCTCTTTCACTGTCTCTTTGTCAAATAAATAAAATCTTTAAAATAAATAAATATATTGATTCTAGTTAGTTAACATACAGTGCAATATTGGTTTCAGGAGTAGAATTCAGTGATTCATCACTTATAATACCCAGTGTTCATCACAGCAGGTGCCCTCCTTAATACCCATCACCCATCTAGCCCATCCCCCATCCATTCCCCTCCATTAACCCTCAGTTTGTTATCATTGGATTACTTGTGTTTTCTTGGTGTTGAGTTTTATAAGTTCTTTATACATTTTGGGTACTAGCCCTTTATAGAGTATGTCATTTGCAAATACAAAGAATCGCATCAAAAAGAGACTAGTATCTTTGAGGATTAAGATACTAATCTATTATTCAAACAGGGATTCCAACAGATGACCTGGTGACTTCTACTTGAGTAAATATTTACTGTATTCTAAAAACTAGTTTAATTGTTAAGTCAGGATTTCAAGAAGTATACAGAATAAATGTAATTCCTATTTCACATGTATTTAGAGATAAATGAAATATTGCAAAAATGGTTAATAGTAGGGACTATTGGAATCAGGGAACCGTGAGATCAAATGTTCTTTCTAGTACTTGCTAGGTGTCTGATTGTGGGCAAAGGTACACATTCTCTCCCAGCTTCAGTGTTCTTAAAATATAGGTCTATGACAGTTTGATCTGCATCCCTGGGTCTTGAGGGACTTGGCCATTGAGTGAAAAGGAGGGAAGGTACTGGAGGTGGTTGGTGAATGTGTGCTCACTCTTGCTACTTTGCACTGTGTCAGTCAAATGGGTTCAAGTAGGGAGATTATTGGACAATAGAATTGCTAGTGAAGACTGGAGTTAAAAAGAGTACAATCAAAACGAGAAACCGCAGTTGTGCTCCTCAGCTTGTCAGCTGAAAACCAAGTAAGAGGTTAGTAAAGGGCATCCAGGAATGTAAGATAAGATTAAATGTGACAGCTTTTCCAGGAGGTCTTCTTGGTGCTGTGGGAGAAGCAGAAGTGGAAAAACACATTTTGGTTTCTCTCCTCTCTCTTTTAGGCATAGCCCAGGGAAAGCCTGTAAGTTGGAGACATCACCTTGAATATTGTTTTCTGTTTCTTCCAGGCAATTTAGTAATCACTGTTTTTCATTTTGAATTACTGAATATTTCATTTAAAAATATCCAAAATTCTAAGAGGAGGAAAGAAGAGTGGAGAGAGAAAAAGGGGCAGAAAAAAGAGAAACTATCTTAAGCATAAATTCATTTTCTGGTTAGCTGATGTCTGTTAAAAGGAATTTTTTGTTTGTGAAAAACTACCCATTACTACATTTTATAGTATTTTATAAAGTTTTATAAGATAATTAAGCGTTATGAAATTGGAGCTTTGTGACAAAATACATTTGAGGTTAAAAATGTGTTTCAGAAAAATATTTATCTGTGTAGTACTTACATATGATAATCCATAATCCATGCTATATATTTTTTAACTACTCTGCATTTTGCATTTTCATTTTACAGAGAAGCAAATTTGTATTAGCATACTTGTTCATAGCTCTTTTGATATTCTTACTAATGTATGTATGGTATTTTTAATTTATCAGGACTTTATATAAAGTCATAATAATTTACTGTTGGTGAAATATACCTAATGGGCAGGTTTTTTAGCTGAGCTTTTAAATGAAGATGATAGAGTTACATAGACTTTTAACTCTCTACATTGCAGTATATTGCAAACCAAAAGTTTCCTCTCCTGAGGAAAAATTAAGCTCAGTCTTAATTTTGCATAAAACCTGAAAATTCGATGTTGGTTACTCTCAGGCATTCTTGTAAAACAAAGGACACTTGCCTCCATGGAAGGGAATGTGAATAAGACTGTGTATGTGTTCTTTGGTCTTTATGAGTTTAGAAATACTGGTTTGCTCTAAGTTCTTAATTACATCTACAGTGATTGGGAAGGGAGATGATAGAGTAGATTGAAAAGTCCTTAATCATTCATGCATTCATTCACCCATTAATGATTTATTAAGCCACTGGTATTTGGAAGCCATTGTTCTAGTGATGACCTTTAGGCTTGAATTGAAAAACAAAACAAAACAACACTGCAGAGTTGAAATACTCACATACATATAATACATACCTTGATGTTCAAAGACAAGAGCCAAGTAAAATACTTTACATGAAAATAAGTGGCTAAATGCTTTTTGCACAGCCTTACTTGGTGGAAAGGAAAAAGAAAATACAATTTGAGGGGCACTAATAGTTATTGAGAGTCTACTTGGGGTTGAGTTCTTTACTAGTTATTTTTTTAGACATTGTTTCATTTAATCTACAGACGATGAGAGGTAGATGTGCTGTATGATGGGCACTGGTGGGACAAAGATGGTGAATAGGCCACTCCTTGTCCCAAGGGATTTATACTGTAGTGGGGGCAGGCATGGATCATTTTAATGGAACATCTAAATCCTCCAAGGATATTAATCCATACCTATTAATCTATATGAAGTGAAGGAGACCACATCGTAGACACCTGATTCAGCCCAGGCCAAGTCAGGGACTCCCCTATTTCATCAGAATAGACGTGTGTGGGGCTAAGTAGTTTGTCCGAAGTCAGTTCCTCAGGGATATTCTGCTCTTTGGATGCTGCTGAATGAGAAAACTGGGGGCAGCAGATACACCAGCAGATACTGGTGTGTTATTCAGTATCTCAAGAAGAGCTAACAGTGAAGGATCTGTGCCAGCCAGGATGTGCCCTCTGGCCTTGGAACAATGACCATACTGGGACATATTCCCAGTGCAGTGGGAGTTAGTAAGAGTTATAATGGGGCATCGACCTGCCATATCTTTTGGACTTAAAACTAATGAGTACGAGTGATTCATTCTGGCAGGCCTTTCAAGAGGTGGTCTTGTGTGCTAGAGGAGCGATAATAAAGGATGTTAACATTTTCCTGGCCTAGCTCAATGTTTGTTTGTGTTCCCTGGGACAGGACTGTGTAGGCTCAGCTTAGTACTGGGCCCATCCCTTGAGTGACTCACACTTGTATTCCTTTAGAAAATTCCTTCTCTAGTAAGGCATCTCGACAGCCTCTTGAGAACTGAAGTGACATCTGGATGGAATCAGATGGCAGAGTTTTCATGTAAAATGCCTGCCTGTTTCTGAAGGCTTTCCCTCTCTTTCCAGTGGGCAGTTTGATGTTTGTACTTTCTGTACTCATGAGAAACTGAATTCTGTACTTACTGGCAGGTTACTTTGAAACATACATAATTCCCATGGTCTTTTAGGCAATATTGCTGAGGGCAGACCCCTATAAGACTGCACAGGCCACTTATCCGTGAAGCTGACCATATTTTAGAAAACGATATGGAGATTCCTCAAGACGTTAAAGATAGAGCTACCCTATGGCCCAGAAATTGCACTACTAGGTATTTACCCCAAGGATACAAATGTAGTGATAAGAAGGAGCAACTGTACCCCAGTGGTCATAGCAGTAATGTCCACAGCTGCCAGACTGGAAGGAGCCGAGATGCCCTTCAACAGATGAATGGATAAAGAAGATGTGGTCTATATATACAATGGAATATTACTCAGCCAGCAGAAAGAATGAACACCCACCATTTGCATCAACATGGATGGAACTGTAGGGGATTCTGCTAAGTGAAGTAAGTCAAGCAGAGAAAGACAATTACATGATTTCACTCATATGTGGAACATAAGCAATAGCACGGAGAACCGGAGTGGAAGAGAGGGAAAATCTAAAGGGGGAGATCTGAAGGGGGAGAAATCAGAGGGGGAGATGAACCATGAGAGACTATGGACCCCAGGAAACAAGCTGAGGGTTTCACAGGGAGGAAGATGGGGGGGGGGGTAACCGGGTGATGGGTATTAAGGAGGGCACGTGTTGTGATGAGCACTGGGTGTCCTTGAGCACTACATCAAAAACTAATGATGTGCTATACGGTGGCTAACTGAATATAAAAAAAGGAAAATTAGAAAAAGAAAAATTATCTGAGGCACTGATCCCCAGTGCCTGTGTTCTGGTGCTATTCTGTAGCAAACCTTTTACTGGTTGTGAAAAATAAGAAAAATACATGTTCAAACTATGTAGTGATCTACCAAACATTTCATAAAATTTACTAAAGGACTAACACTTTAACTTAATATTCCAACTTTTTTTTGTTATTCAAATAGCCCTTCTTTTTTAAATGATCATGATAGACATAAAAAATATTTCTCTGTCAAAAGTAACACTCGGTAACCCCTTCCACTTGTGTTCTTTTCTCCTATCCAGCTCCAGTTTTACTCAGTAGGCATTCTTACTGTTTTAGAATCACAGGTCAAAAGTACCTAAAGAGAATATTTCATTGCTTTCCCTAAATTCTTCATCAGGTTCTATCTTCCGGAAAGCAACATATTATTTAAGCTTCATTGGTTAAACTTACTGTTTGGTCTTCAGTCTTTATCAAATGTTGTTAGAAGAAATGGCCAAAAAAGATAGTTTTGCAATCCCATATTCAAAAGTTATTTTTCATCTCCTTTTCAACAACTCCCTTACATATAAGGATCCACAAAATGTGTTCTTCCTAGACCTCAGTGCCAACAAAATCTGCCTCTCAAATGAACTTGCTTGCAAAGGGTAATGTGAAATCCATCAAAGAATTTTAGCTGAGTGCTACATTTGATCTCCAATTGCGGCACTGTCATACCATTTTCCCAGTATCTTTCTTCCTTTGCCTTAAATGGTTTCTGATCGCTCTCTCAGAAATCTAAATCTGTATTTAACTGCCCTTATTCGACTTTAAATTTTCTTATTGTAAAGTTTTTCAAATCTGTTCTTAAGCTTGAAGTTGACTTAGGTAAATAAATAGTATACTATTTAAATAGATGCATTTAAATAGATACTGAGTGACAAGAGCTATGAGTGCAGAGAAACATTTTGATGAGACTGTAGAGCTTGGATAATACTCAAGTCAAAGTTACACGCTTTTTCTTCCTGACACCTTCTGTATCTGCCTCATTAGCATTTTTCTCATATGATTGTGCCAAGTGGTAGTAATGGAAGATGAGGATGACTTAGCTTCTTGGAGAATGTGTCAATTCCAGGTTCTGAGACAGTGACAATGAGGCTGTCGATCTTTTCCCTCAGGTTTGTAGTCAGTGTGAAGTATGAAGTATTCTTTCTTCTCTAGAATTTAAGCTGCTTCTCCAAATTGCAGTTTCAAACACAAAGAGTAATCCTGGGTTCAGCTTCAAAATGCATAGGCAAAAATTGATGTGTCTTGAGAGCAGTGCAGAAGGGAGCCCCCAGCTAGCCTGTTGTTACCTCACCTGTCTGCATCTTAAATATCTAGCTGTACAAATGTTTCCTCTTCTAATAGATGACTTACAGTTAAATAGATAAAAATCCAGTAAGCGGTACTCTCTCGTCTCAAGAGAAGCTGATGTACATTTTTACTTTAATTTTCATAGTGGATTGCCGTGTGATATCCATTATGAAACACTGTAAAATGGTGGGTATACTTTCCAAAAGAGAGGGGAAGGACTTCATTGAGTATCCTACTGGTACTGTATATCAAGAGTTACCCATATATTATTTTATTTAATCTTTATAACTTCATGAAAATATATTATCTCCACTTTTTTGTGTGTTGAAAAATGAGGCTTGGAGAAATAATTTGCCTGATGTGATACAGCCAGTAATTTGTAGAAGTAGAAGGTGTCTGTAGATCTGAGTTCATCTGATCCCAGATACTGCACAGTTATCCCTTAGAGTAAAGTTGCAACCCAGTGGGATATTTGAGGTCTTCAGGCAGCATGCGGGGAGGAAGCTGATGGTGATGGCTATTGTATTACAGATCTGTTGCCACAAGCCGCACTTCACAGTGCAAAGACGTACCTGAGCCAGGCTGCCCTCTTGTTAGAGCTTTCAGAGCTCTCTGGAAACTGTATTTGTCATCTTTGGGAAAAACAAAGTAAGGAAGCCTTGATTATGAGAGAAGGTGTCTTTCTCCCGATGGTCTGTAGCTGTGACAACTCGTACATTCATTTGGGAAAAGAAATAAAAAATCTTACTATGTGCAGAGTACTGTGCCACATTATAGTATCTTTTAGATACTGTCATAAATAAATTCCTGGCCTCATTTCTCATGGAATTCATTGTTTGTTGGGATAAACAGTAAGCAGATAATCACACAAATAAATCATCAACTAGAAATGTAACAAATACTGCAGTGGAGAAGGACAGGATGTTATGAGTGTGCAAGTAAAAGAAGAGAATGAGTAAGTCTGAGACTGAATAGTGGTAAGTTGAATGAAGGGGCTGGGATGGGCTGAGCTTTCCAGGCAGAGGGTCCAGATAAGTGATAGAAGAATCACCTGGAAATAAGCAACCTTGATGCTAGTTTTTAAAAGGCCAGAATAAGCAGATCATGACAACCTGGGCCATCAGATACCTTCAGTTAATACTTGTGGAGGCTCTGAATTCCATACTTGCCCAAAATAGTTTTGTAGCAGATAGCATAACCTGGCAAGTGCCTACGTATAGTAAGGGTCCTATGTGTTTTTCCTGAATTTTCATTATCTGTTGCTGTGTAATGAATCATTACCAACCTTAGTAATAAATAAGTAACCATTTATTATCTGTCATGGTTCTGTGAGTTCACTGGGCTCAGCTGCATGGTTCCAGAAAGTTCACATAGAAGCTCCAGGACTTTTTTTTTTTTTTAATTCTCAAAGCATTTATTTATGATTTCCATTTTTCCTTTAAAAGAGTTTATTATTTATTTACTTATTTATTTTATGTAAAATGTATTTTTGGCCCCAGGGGCACAGGTCTGTGAATCATCAGGCTTACACATTTCGGAGCGCTCAATATAGCATGTACCCTCCCCAGTATCTATAACCCAGCCACCCATTCCCTCCCCTCGCACCCCCCAGCAACTCTCAGTTTGTTTCATGAGATTAAGAGTCTCTTTTGGTTTGTACCTTTCCCGAACCCATCTTGTTTCATTTTTGACTTCCCTACCCCCCAAAATCCCCTGTCCTGCCTCTCAAATTCCTCATATCAGAGAGATCATATGATAATTATCTTTCTCTGATTGACTTATTTCACTTCGCATAATATGCTCCAGTTCCATCCACATCCATACAAATGGTAAGATTTTGGTTTTTTTTTATGCATGCACAGTAATCATATATATATATATATATATATATATATATATATATATATACACATACATATATACACAAAGACACACACCACATCTTCTTTGTCCATTCATCTGTTGATGGACATCTAGGTTCTTTCCATAGTTTGGCTATTGTGGACATTGCTGCTATAAACATTCGGGTGCATGTGCCCCTTCGGATCACTACATTTGTATCTTTGAGGTAAATACCCATTTGTGCGATTGCTGAGTCATAGGGTAGCTCTATTTTAGACTTTATGAGGAACCTCCATGCTGTTTTCCAGAGTGGCTGCTCCAGCGTGCATTCCCACCAACAGTGTAGGAGGGTTCCTCTTTCTCCGCATCCTCGCCAACATCTGTTGTTTCCTGACTTGTTAATTTTAGCCATTCTGACTGGTATGAGGTGGTATCTCATTGTGGTTTTGATTTGTATTTCCCAAGTGATGTTGAGCACTTTTTCATGTTGTGTCTGTTGGCCATCTGGATGTCTTCTTTGCAGAAATGTGTATTCATGTCCTCTGCCCATTTCTTGATTGGATTATTTGTTCTTTGGTTGTTGAGATTGATAAGTTCTTTATAGATTTTGGATACTAGCCCTTTATCTGATGTGTCATTTGCAAATATCTTTTCCCATTCCCTCGGTTTACCTTTGGATTTGTTGACCGTTTCCTTTGCTGTGCAAAAGCCTTTGATCTTTTTTTTTTTTAATTTTTATTTTTTTATAAACAATTTTTTATCCCCAGGGGTACATGTCTGTGAATCGCCAGGTTTACACACTTCACAGCACTAACCATAGCACATACCCTCCCCAGTGTCCATTACCCCATCCCCCTCTCCCGATCCCCCTCCCCCCAGCAACCCTCAGTTTGTTTTGTGAGATTAAGAGTCACTTATGGTTTGTCTCCCTCCCAATCCCATCTTGTTTCTTTTCTTCTTTTTCTGCCCCCCTAGTCCCCCATGTTGCATCTCCACTTCCTCATATCAGGGATATCATATGA